>VXAC01002265.1:144408-199636 GCA_013399225.1 Rhipidura dahli
TTCCGCCTCTTCCAGCGCTTCGCGGGCGGGGGCGCCGGGGACATCAGTGTCAAGCTCTCCCACACGCCCGAGCTCGGCCGCGTCGCATACGTGAACTTCCGACACCCCGGGGACGCCCGCGACGCCCGCCGGCACGCCCGGGCCCGGCAGCTGCTCCTCTACGACCGGCCGCTCAAGGTGGAGCCCGTGTACTTGCGCGGGGGCCGGCGCAGCCGTACGCCGCCCCCCGCGCCCTCCCCGGAGCCGCTGGGGTACCTGCCGCCCCTGCACAGCGCCTACCAATACAAGCAGCGCTCGCTGTCGCCGGTCACCAGCCCCTTGCTGCGGGAGCCCCGGCCCCGCCACGCCGCCGCTGCCGCCTTCGCGCTGGAAGCGGCCGCCATCGGGCTCTCCCGGGAGCGGGAGCGGGCCCTGGATTACTACGGGCTGTACGACGAGCGCGGCCGCCCGTACAGTTACCCCATCGTGGCCGAGGAAGACCTGATGCCGGAGGATGACCAGAGAGCCACCCGCAACCTCTTCATCGGCAACCTGGACCACAACGTGTCAGAGGTGGAGCTGAGGCGCGCCTTTGAGAAGTACGGCATCATCGAGGAGGTGGTGATCAAGCGCCCCGCGCGCGGCCAGGGTGGTGCCTACGCCTTCCTCAAGTTCCAGAACTTGGACATGGCGCACCGGGCCAAGGTGGCCATGTCGGGCCGCGTTGTGGGCAGGAACCCCATCAAAATCGGCTATGGGAAGGCCAACCCCACCACCCGGCTGTGGGTGGGGGGCCTTGGCCCCAGCACTTCCCTGGCTGCCCTGGCCAGGGAGTTCGACCGCTTTGGCAGCATCAGGACTATTGACTACGTGAAGGGCGACAGCTTCGCTTACATCCAGTACGAGAGCCTGGACGCTGCCCAGGCCGCCTGCGCGCAGATGAGGGGCTTTCCCTTGGGCGGACCGGAGAGGAGGCTCCGAGTGGATTTTGCCAAAGCAGAAGAGACGAGATACCCGCAGCAGTACCAGCCCGCGCCGCTCCCCGTGCACTACGAGCTGCTGGCTGACGGGTACAGCCGGCACCGGAGCCTGGAGCAAGACTTGAGGGTGCGGGATAGGACTCCTCCGCACCTCCTGTACTCGGACAGAGACAGGAGCTTTGTGGAGGCAGAGTGGGCCAGCCCTGCCAAAAATGCCGAACGCAGGAACAACCTGGAGAGCTACAGCCGGTCCGTGCGCAGCCGGAGCGGGGAGCGCTGGGGCAGTGACGGCGACCGCAGCGTGCCCAAACCGTGGGAAGAGAGGCGGAAACGCCGGAGCCTTTCCAGTGACCGCGGGAGGACTACTCACTCACCTTACGAGGACAGAAGCAGGACAAAGGCCAGTGGGCCAGCTCTAGACCGCAGCCCTGACAGGGCTCGCAAGGAGAATCACACTACAGAACCTGGAGCCGAGAAAGAGCAGAGTAACTCCCTCCAGAACAATCGTCACGCGGCCGAGGAGAAACCCCATCGCGAGCCAGCCGACACTCCCCAGCCCAAAAAAAGGGACAGCGAACGCAATCATCGAACTGGTGAATCGGAATCAAAAACTCACGAGGAGCCAAAATCTGAGACCAAAAAGCTAAAGAATTTATCAGAATATGCTCAGACACTGCAACTTGCTTGGAATGGGCTTCTTGTGCTAAAAAACAGCTGCTTCCCCACCTCTATGCACATCCTGGAGGGAGACCTGGGTGTCATCAACGGACTCCTCAAAGACCATTCATCTGGCGGGAAGTTGACGCAGCTCAAAATCGCTCAGAGACTTCGGCTGGACCAGCCCAAGCTGGATGAAGTCACCCGGCGCATCAAACAAGGCAGCCCCAACGGCTACGCCGTGCTACTGGCCACCCAGTCCGCCCCGGCAGGGGCAGGGGCCGAGGGGACCTTCCCTGTGGTAGAGCCTGGCTTGCAGCGACGGCTTCTCAGGAATCTGGTCTCCTACTTGAAACAGAAGCAGGCTGCTGGGGTTATCAGCCTGCCCGTGGGAGGGGCGAAGGGCAGGGACAGCACAGGCATGCTTTACGCGTTCCCTCCTTGCGAGTTCTCTCAGCAGTACCTCCAGTCAGCACTAAGGACATTGGGGAAGTTAGAAGAAGAACATATGGTGATAGTTATAGTCAAAGACACTGCCTAGCCCACACTGTCTTTTCAAATTCCATGTTTTCTTTGTGTGTCACACAGCCCAGTTGTTTTTAAGGCTGATCATTTTGGTTGAGGCTCAAAACACCTTGACCAAAGTGGTAAGATTTTTAGTTTCTAATTAATTTTAATACCTATAATATCTATTAAAATTTTAAATAGAGCCCATTTTATTCGTTTTTAATATGTGACACTGTCCGCTGTTGTTCTGTATTTTTATTTTTTAACTGTATGAAAAGTTGTCAGTAAAGCCTTGTTCACTGATGGATTTCTAAACTTGTGCGGTATCCGAGTTCTTATGGCCAGGAAGGGTGAGTTCCCTGTGCTGCAGGAGCAGCCAGGCCAGGTGGGGCCCCAGCCCAGTTCAGCTGCTCAGATCCCAACCTACAGCACCTCCTTCATCTTTTTGTGTGTCCTTCAAGGTGGGAGGAGAAGGGGGGTTCTTTGTGCTGTATCAGAGACTGAAAGGTTGGGTCTCTATTCTTTTTTTAGTCCTGTTTGCTTTTTATTTTGTAAATTTGAGTCTGGATGCTTTGCTGTTTAAGGATAGAAGCTTCCCAGGAAGCCAGCCTACCAAGGAAGCAAATCCTGATCAAGAATAAAAGTGTTCTTCATGCACACCAAAAAATTAGTTGATACTTGGCAAAAAGTTTGCTACTAAGGAGTGGACCCTGTATTCAAGTTGGTGAGGTTTGAGAGCACCTGGCATGTGTCTCAGTCATAAAAGTCCTTGGATAAAACAAAAAAGGTTTGACAGTCCCAATTTTTATAAAAGGAAAAACAAGCAGAAGGAAAAAAAGTGATTTAAGGGGGAACCCTCTTGGGCCCATATTAGATGTGGACAAGCCAGGGGCATGAAGGTGGTGAGCTGGAGGTGCCCATTTGCAGTCAATCGTGTTGTACTACCTGGAATCCTTTATTGAAAGATAAATGACACTTTTTTTTTTTTTCTAAAGTTAAGTTTTCTTTGCAGGCTTAAAAAAAAAAGAGAAACATGCCTGGCTGGCTGAGAATGTGTTATGTTACCACAGGTAATCTGTAACAGAGGAACCACTGGAGATCAGAATCTGAGCTCTAAGATGGGGTGGATCCATCACCTTTGCTGTCTGTGGTATGAGGGGGTTGGTTGGTTGGGAGGCCAGACTCCCTGAGTGCTCAGCACCATAAGGATGTGGTAATGAGTCCAAGTTGGAGTTAAAATCCACACTGTTCTGCTTGGGGATATTTTTATTTTTTAAAATGATGCCTGTAGATTTTAGGAGACTTACAGAAAATTGTGTGGGATTAAAAATGCTACATTTTAAAGTTTCTTTAGATTTTCAGGTGGTTTTTTGTTGTTGTTCTCATGGTAAGCAAGTGAACAAATTTGTGGGAAAACCAGACTGTGACCCAGTAACTCACTGAGGGCTGTCAAAAGCCCTTCTAAAACTCAGCTCTCAGGTATGGTTGGTGTCACATCCTACTTAGCAGGGAGCATAACTCAGTCTAATGATGCTTTTATTTTTCACTTTTTAATCCTGCAGATGTAGGGACACCATCAGCTGCTGATGGGTTGTTCATATCGACGAGTGTGGGTTGGTTTTATGGGGTTGGGGGGTTGCATTTCACTTGCTGCATCTTCCGTATCCCAGAAAATTATTGTCCTTAAGCACCCGAGTGCAGCTCCGAGGCCACCGAGGGCGTTGTCCATGCAGTGCAGGCACGGGTCAGAGGGGAGCTGGCTGCTCCACTGGGAACAGCAGGGCTCTGGGAATGTGCTGTGGGAGCAGAGGAGCAGCAAAGCAGCCCGGCTGCACTGCGAGGACTGGGCTGCCCTGGTTCCACACGGTCACAGGGACAGCGACTCCACCCTCGTGACCGAGTCCCCGGTGCTGTTATAACGCAGACAGTACCAAATGTCAACAATTGTAATGGTTCAGTGTTATCTGAAGCCAAGGGCTATTAAATACCCCTCGTGGCCAGTCCTAGAGCTGTGAGAGCCTTTTGTGGGAGTATCCTGCCTAGGAGGTGTACGGGCAGCCTGAGGTGGTGGAGCCAGTACAAGTGCCCACCTGGCTGGCATGGCAAGGCGCTGCAGCTCATAGTGCTGTAGCATGGCCTTGTGTGTGTTGTGGTGTGTGAGTGTGAGGAAGGGGAAGGAAAATAAATAAAAGCTGCAACTGTTGCTGGCAAAGCCAAGGAATGGCCCAAAATCCCCCATTTCCCAGTCTCCCTGTGAAATAAGCAAATAATAATGTAGGATTTTTTAGAAGACAAAGATTTGAATGGAGGGATTTCTGTTCCCAAAGAGGTGGCTGATGGTTGTGAGCATGTGAGACCAACAAATCTCCCTCCTATCAGAATAAACAGATGTAAAGGAGAAGTTGGAGAGTTACTGAAAAAACACCTGGGAGAGGAGGAGCAGCATCTCTCTGATACAATGACCTGAGCCTTCCCTGCTCCCCAGCAGGCAGGGGAGCCACAGCATGGCTTTAAGAAACTGTGCCAAGGCCAAAGGCCCCATCCCAGGCTTGTGTCCACCGTCCTATCCTTTCACACATGTATCCAGGCTGATTCCAAGAGAAATAGGCCTGAAAAAGGGTTGGCAGTTACAGTAAAATAACTCTACATCTGGACCTTACAGCATCAAAGACCTCGGGCCTTAGACTGGGATGGGGAAGGGTTCTGGGGAGCAGATGTGGGGGTGCGAGGCTTAAGCGCTGATGCTGGGAGGTGCTGGGTAAGGCAGTGCTGGGGAGTTGTTTTTGGGAGGATGGTGCCTTTCAGCCCGGTACAATGGGGCAGTAAGGTGATCATGGCAGGATAAGGGTGTTCTGCTCCTCGGGGTGATCTGAAACGCAGAGAGAGAACAGGGTGTGACAGGGTGGATGGGCTTGCCTGAGAGTGTCAGTGCTTAGACTGAGCTACCCCATCTTTTATTCTAAGCACCCATTCAGCAAACATTCTGTCTTACAAGGCCTCTCTAACAGCAGTTGCTGGCTGTCTCTCCTACTGAAACAGGGATGAGGGCTGTGCTCTGACCAGTGCTGAGGAGCCTCAGTCACTGCCCTTAGCTACACTGGGCGGGGTTTATACCCTGCTCTCCCAGCCCTGGCCAGTGGGAGATTTTTTAACCGCAGCCCTGCGGGGATGTGCAGTTCCCTCCCAGGGTGCTGGCAGGGCATTCCCCAGGCTGTGTTCCATGGAAGGGTGCTGCAGTTACTCGGGTCCCAGAGCAATGAGGACCACGCTGACAAGAGGACACAGGCTGTGCTGGGCTCGTCTGCTCACATCGTGGGAGGAAACAACATCCTCCCTGCTCCCCTCTGGTGCAGAGGGAGGAGTGTGTCTTAGCCAGCTGGCAGGACATTTAAATCTCCTTCCACCCCCTAAGCCAGGGTCTGTAACTGCTGCATAGAAGAAATACTGTATGGCACCACATCACGTGCTCTGAGTATTCCAGAAGATTATAGGATTCTTTCCAAGCAACATGCTTTTAAATAGATTAAATCATGATGCCAGGTTGGCAGGTGATTTTCCAAATGCTGAGAATTCTCCCCATCCCGAGCAGCTGCAGAATTACGCCCTGACAAAAACAAAATAATCCCTGCTAGGCCCCAGTTCTGAACCCTGCTTTGCACCCAGGTTGGTGCAGTCACCTGGTCCCCCAGCACTCTTCAGTGAGACCCCCAGAACCAAGGCAGTAGTAGCATGGGGTGCAGGCAGCTTCCCCAGGTGTGTATTTAACTTCAGAGAGGCCAGGTCTGCTCGGGATAGGGGCTGGGGGGCTGTTTCAGCAGTTTTGGGGGGTGACCTGCGGGCCCTGCCTCCTTCCCCACCCACTCTGTTTGGCTCTGTTCAGGGGAGTTAGGGCAGGTGTGGGAGTGGAGGGACGGCTCACATACTTACAGCACCTCAGGTTCAAGTCAGATGCATACACAGGAGCTCCATCCCGGGTGTTTTGGTTCTGTCTCACAAAACTAGCTGGTAAATTTCTCCAAAATAGCCAGGCCCACATCAGCAGCAGATGCAGTCAGTTACAGCTGGGGTAGAATGCCAGAACAATACATGGACATCTGGCACTGCATCTCCCTGGAAGCAGTAGCTGAGTATAAGCTGTTATTTTTTTTCCTCCTCCTGAGCTGCACGTTTTTCTATGGTGAAGTTGGGTAGGGTGGTTTCTGGTAAAGCAGGGGCTACTTCCGCAGCTCTTGGGTTGCATATCTGATTTTCAATCCCCTCACTTAATCAGAATGCTGCTCCAATTGCTGGTCTTAAATGCTGTAATAATCACAACTTGTTCATCTTTATCGACTCTGTAGGGTACAATTATCCACTTTAAGTTGGAGAACCTTTCTTTTTAATTATTAACAAGCAGCCCTGGGTAAGTGCATTAAATAGATGCAATGCTGGAGGGGGAAGAAAAGCTATCCCTCCTTTCAGTTAAAAAGGAAATCCTTCCTCTTCAAGCAGCAAGACCTCGAGCCCTGGTGGAAACAAGCAGTTCTTGGTGGAAAACTGGTTGTAGTATCAAGGAGTGAGAAGTCTTCAGTTCCCTGTTCTGCCTCACACCCTATTCTGAAAGTGGCCAAAACAGAGAAAGGGTTAAAGGGTGAGTGGATGTTATCTGAACACCTGGGAATAAACAGCACAGTCGTGGCCTTGTCCAGGCAAGCAGAGAGCACACTCAGCTGCCAGCTCTGAGCACAGGCCCAAGCTGCTCAGCTGGGTGCTGCACTGTGAAGTCAAACACTCCACTGCCATCTCTTCCTGCTGTTCTGAGGGCAGGGCCTCTTGTCATGCCTCAACAGGAGCACCTGATTTGCCCTCTGCCCCAACAGCCACAGGGCAGCCTGGGCAATGCCAAACCACAGGAGGAAGCTGGTGCTGCTCCCAGCTCCAGGCACACCCCGGGAGATGGGGAATTCCGTGCCTGAGCTGCAGTGGACACTCCAGAGCACCTCCCCACACAACCACAGCCCAGTGGCATCATCCAGCTCCCACTCAGTGCCGTGAGGAATGAGAATTCCAGGCTGTCAGGCAACCCAGGGGATCAAACTGGAACCCACAGCCGCTGTGCCATGGCCAGGCTGCGCTCCCAAATCCCCCAGAGTGTTTCCTTTGCCCTTCCCTGCTGCAGCCAGGCTCCAGCTACACCTGGCTGCTCTCAGCCAAGCCCTGCAGGCACATGAAGCACTGCATTTTGCATGGCTACAATTCACAGCCATACACACAGACAGGACTTGTATTTAATTTTTTAATAAATACACTTTACATTAAAGAAAAAGGCCTTCAATTTGCAATTTCCACACAGAGGGCAAGAGGGAAAAGAAAAAAAAAAAAAAAAAAGAGAAAGAAAGATTAAAAAACTTGAACCACAAAGGGCAGAGGGGAGAAAAAGGGCTCAAACTTCAATCCCAGATTCCTATATCTTCAGGAATACCAGGCTCTGACTAGGCCCAGCCAGGATTTCAGCCTCCCACTATAGCTGGTATCGCAGCACAAATCTACATTAGCAAACACCCCAGGGGCTCTTCCCTGGAGGACAAAAGCATCTGGAACACACTGGTGCATTAGCAGGTATAACACCTGTAGTTCTTCTTTTTTAAAAATAAAATCATATTTAAAATAAAAATATTCTCACTCCTCAACAATATTAGAAACCATGATCCTCTTATTTCACTTAGTAGTTGCATAAATTTTAATTTCTTTTAATTTTAAACAATTTTTCTCCCCAAACCTACCCCATGGTAACAAGGTACTACAGGAATACAAAGGTCTCCCCTCTTTACTAGAACACTTGCCTTTTTTTTTTCTTTTTTTTTTTTTTATAAAACTATTTCTGTTCTTTAGGAAAGAACTTTATACAAAGAAAATATATTGTGAAATATCTTCAGAAGTTTCCTTGAAGATTCATCTCAGCCTAAAATAAAAAATAAAAAAAAAAAAAGGCAGAGAGAAATGAGGCCTAACCCCAGGTCTCTTTATTGAGACTTAGCCCCGAGCCTCAAACTGACTCAAACCAACACATGGGATCGGCAGGAGATCCTCAGGTTTTCCCAGGAAAAGCAGGGCTGGGGTGCTCAGAGTCGGTTTCCAATTTGGTCTCTGGTCTTCTGTTGGGATGGGAGCGTCGTGTCCTGCCCACACCCCGGCCCGCAGCCGCTCCTCACTCATTCAGGGACAGGATGATGTCGTCCTCCAGGTCGGAGTTATCGGAGCTGTCGGCTGCAAAGGAGACACGGGGGTTATGTTTGGTTTGTGGCAGAGGCACTCGCCCAGGCACAGGAGATGGTCACCCCTGCCCGAGGCTGCAGCTCCCCAGCACCATCAGAGCTCCAAACCACTCAAAAGCAGCCAGGAAATCTGCACCAGATCCTTCTTTCCCTGTTTAAACAGAGGCTCAAGGAGAGCAGTTTTAACAAGTGCAGCTCCCATTATGAGCTGGCAGGTTTTTCCCGTGACAAGGGGGGGAGGACACCTGCAGACAGGTGCCTGCACAACTTCCTGTGCACAACAAAGGGCAACAGCTCTTCATGCCAGGGGCTGGACAGATGTGGAAGTCGTTCCTCACAGCTGGACAGTGCCACCAGCCTGGCCCCGGTATGATGTGCACAGGGTAATTCCTTATGCAGTGAGTTGGACCCCGCTGAGGTGGAAGCAATCCACACATTCACAACCAGAACCTTCCTCTAGCAACTCAAAGGTTTCTGTAATGAATTAAACTACAGGTCACTTACTAAAGGTGACCTGCAAATTGTGCTTTTCCTGGTTTTCTTCATTGTGGTGCAGAATAAAGACATGAAGGGATTTATCAGAAGCAATCACACACACACACACACACACACACACACACTTGCTTTTTATCTTAAAAAATAAGATCTCTCCTCCCTCAGTTGTGCAAGAGGGAAGTGGTAGCAGCTCTGGCAGCAAGAGGGCTCCTGCCTTACCTTAGAGGTGATGTTGGCTCTTTTTCTTATGCGAATTCATTGGATGCAGCAGATAACTGGGTGTTAAAAATAGTTAAAAAGAAAAAAAAAAAAAAAGACACCAAGACTTCCACTTAGCCATCTCTGTAATGGTGGATCTCTAAAATGCCTGTTAAGGTAAGAAAGACCTCCTGGAAGGTTCACCCCTTCCCAGATGCTATCCTTAGAGGAAAAAAAATCACAGGCAAGCAGAGAGGGCACAAACCCTTTCCCCCAGCCCTCCTCCCTGAAGATCAGCCAGCTGCCTTTCCACTGTGATCAGCAAAGGATGCTCCATCTCACCATCCACTGGACTGAGCCTAAGCTGAGGGGCCATCAGTGCTCCCAGAACAGCCACAGCCACACTGGGGAGCTGGAAAACACCAGCCAGTGCTGCTGCAGCAGCTACACTGACACAGTAAGAGGGAAAGAAGCACAAGCAAGATAACAATCCAGAAACTCTGGAGAAGAGAAGCTGGGAAGGTTGGAGTTTTGGGGAGGTTTTGCTGGGTTTTTTTTTAACCCCAGAGGAAAGCTTTGAGAAAGGATCTCCTCACTGTTCCCCAGTTCACTACATAACCTTCCAGTTCTGAGCTCTATGTCTGCAAGTAAACCTGACTGCAGTTAAATTGCTTGGCATGCTTAGCTTGCACAGACCTGCTTGGAAGTTGTTCTTGAATTACAGAAGAAAAGAGGAATCAGAATCAAGAGTCAGCCATGCTGCTGGTGAGAAGTCCATGTATTTCTTCCATCCCATGCCATATGTGCATTTCAAAAATTACACTCAGCCCACCCAGGAACAAGCTCTTGAAAAACCTGCACAATGCATGAACTGCTTTGACAAACAGATCTAATGTCCCCAAGATGTATCAAAGAGGGAGGAAGACAAATTCATACTTTAAAGGTTCTCCATGGATTATTTTTAAAAAGTAATTGGAACATGTAGCAACCAATGCCACTCACTCCCCTGTTTCAATTGCTCTCAATTATTTTGTTTTGAAAACACTCACTGTATGTTATGGAGGTTCACCCACAATACAGCAAGAATCTGCAGTAGGAAACACTCTAAATGCACCCCATGCCTCAGATCTGTCCTTGCTACACCAGCAGTGCCCTTATAACTTTTAATTCTGGAACAAGCATAAGCAGAGGAAAATTTTAATTGCTCTTTGCTGGGGGGGGGGGAAACAGAAAGAAGTCAGATGAAGTCACAGAGCAGCTGCCATAGAACCCCACTCATCAAACCCATCAAGGACCACACATGCATCAGTCTGGCAGAGCTGCACTTCCTACTCTGAGTTCCCAAAATTGCTGCTAAGCAACCTAACAGCCACGGGATGGGCTGGTTGCAGCTCCACAGCCACAGACAGAGCCAAGTTCTGCTCAAGTGGCTCTATCCATAAATGATGTACAGATGTGGCCGCTTCATAACTCAGTGCTCTGCAGAGCACACCTCAATCTCCTGTCAAGTAGCACCTCATTTGTTTCAGGAAGAGTTACTGAAATGGCCTGAACATCCTGGCCATTCTGCCCCTTGGACAATTCAAGGTACAGCACCCCAGGTGCTCTCTGAAGAGCTTCTGGACCTGCATTCCCTGAGGAAAAACAAGTGGAGTTGTGTCACGAAGATCCTGCCCACTACTAGGACACAGAGGTACCCTGTAACCCCAAAATGTCACAGTGCAATAGGTTATTAATGACTGAGCTGTGCAAATATCCTATATGGCCCTACAGCATAAACCTATTTCCTTCTAGAGAACAGCAGAGTGACCTCACAGAATAACTCTGGCAACCTAATGTGGCCATGTCCTTAAAAATGACTGAGCTACATTGCCACAGAAGACATGCATGAGTCTGCCAGCCCCATCACTGCCATCGAGGGGCCTGGCATGCTTCATCCTTCAGCACACTGGCAGGGAAGCTTGATGTAAGAGCTGAGATGGGAATCAATCTCCCATCACTGCAGAATGTCAAACACCTTGCACGCCATAATTACTCATCCTTACCAACCTTTTAACTTAAGGTAACTATATTATGTCCATTTTTACAGCTTGAAAATTAAAACTAACTAAGTGCTTTGGCTGCACATACTCAAACATTGTGCTGCAAAAAAGGAAACAATCTAATGTCACAAATCCCGAGCCTGAAGCTATCCTACTCACCTTCTTTCTTCTGAAGCATTTTTCCAAATTTTATTGCTACATAAAAAGTTCAGACCTTTCTTTTATACACACATACACACACACACTTCATATTTTCAAATCCCTGTATTTGCAGAGTGCCAGCAAAAGAAAACAATTTAAATTGTATTCCAAAAGTTATGTTAGCTTCAGAATAGTCCAATAAAGGAAGTGAAGTCAGAAATGCCACACTGGCTTTGCACTTTAAGCAATTACAAAAGAGAAAGAACAGCACCAAAGACCAAAAGTGCTTCTCCGTCCTTCCAGGCTCACATGAGGCAGAGAGGACAGGTGAGGTAACAGTTAAACCTGTGTCCCCTTGAAGGGCAGGACAGGCAAGTCATCAGACAAAGCTTCTTCACATGGAACTCTCACACACACACACCCCCACACACACCTGGGAGCACTTTAAGAAAGGAGACACCTCCTTTTCCAGAATGCACAGTGGTTCTCTCACATAAGAGCTGATTTTACCAGCAGATTACTGAGAGAGGCCACAGGTGAACAAGCATGATGATGGCCTGTGACTCATACCAACAAGGGACAAGTCAGTTAAGTCATTTCAGGGGAAATTTAGATGCTGCCTCTTTGTCAGGATCTTAAGCAGCAGACAAGGTCACCAAGGTGGGCACACACTTACTATCTCCAAGAATCAGCTCAACTTCCTCATCAGCATCAGAATCTTCATCTTCACCCTCATCTCCCTCTTCCAGGAGGTTGGCAATCTCCTCATCATCGGAGGGAGAAAAGTCATTTTCTCCATCCTCACCAGCATTCTCGTTGTTCTCATCCTCCTCCAGCTCAGCCTCCAGTAGCTGGTCTGTGTCTAGTTCATCAAGGTCATCTGTGTCATCATCATCTTCATCATCATCTTCTTCCTCTTGCTCCTCTTCCTCCTATAAAGACAGCAAAAACAGTCCATTGCAGACACTAAGATACATGTCAAATGGAGTAACTAAAGAAAACCTATCGTTTTCACTGTTCCCCACATCCAGCCATCAAACATAAACACTCTCCCATCACCCATCTAAGCACACTCTCCACAGCTTCAGAATATCACACATGCCAGATCACCTGCAGGCCTGCAAAGTCTTAACTGCAAAATGCTGATGCAAACAGGTACCATTGGCTCAAGCTCCTCTCCAGGACTGGCCACCAACACGTGTGACCACAATGCACCCTTGAGAAGGACATGCAGTAAGACCTGTTAATCCATGGCTTTGTTGCTAGTCTTGTGCAAACTGCTTTAGTTTCAGCAAGACCAAAACCTCCACTTGACATCAAACCACATGCACCTCCAGTCTCTGTCATTCCCATGTGGATGAGGTGTAAAATGTAGGGAAGGATACTTTTAGGCAAAGCCAATCCCTGAATCACTCAGATTCAGATGACAGAACTGTTTAAGGCAGCTCAGAAGTCTCATCTTTGGTATTTACCTGTGGATCAAGATCTTTCTCCATTAAACCATGAGAATTTGCATTCAGTAAAGCAACACAATTCCTCATGATACAGACAAAATCCAGCAATCTGTGTGTAGTGGATGGGGCTGAGTGGGAAGGAGCTGTACCAGTTCTACTCTTCTTCCAGACAAACTGCCATCACAAGCCAAGCTCCAGGGTGTTCCAGGACTGAAAGAAAAGCTTCAACCCACCTGCACATCTCCTCAGTCACAGCCCGTTTCTCTAACAGAGCGTTCTCAACTCATTCACTCCTAATTGACCCCTTGTTTTGGGAGGAGACACATTTTGCAAAATTAGGAAGCAATTCAGATAGATATCTAACAACCACTACAAGGGTTCCTTTGGTCCTCAAGCTCACCTCACTCCCACTGAGCTGTTTAGACTGCTGCACTTTCAGATCTAAAAGGACAGAGGAAAGTCCTTCACTGTCACCTCCCCAACCTACTTTTTCTTCAGTCAGTGCTGTAAAAAACCACCACACCCACACAAATCCAACATCTGTCACAGGCAAGAGAAATAAGGAAAGACAAAAAGCCTGAGTAAATTGTATTGTTTCTTCACTTGCAAAAGGCAGCCAAGTCTTCACTGCTGACCACAAGTGCCGGGTTATTAAATGCAGATTACAGTATAAAAGCAATGGTTTGCTACATACAGTTTCCTTTATGAAAGAGCTTATATTAAATATAGTTAAAACCAACCTGTATTAAAGCCTGTGTTTATTTTAAGCAATTGCAACTTTACTTTGAGTCAGTGAGTCCTCAGATAGACATAATTGTATACACACTGGGAGAGGAAATATCTTACTTGCACTTCACAGTTTTAAACTGCAGTGCCATACTGGGTATAATTTTCTATAAAATATACTGAATTGAGTATAAAAGCTTTATCTTAATAATTTGTATTTATTTTTGTTAAATGCAGTATCTGCAGAGAGACCAATGTCTTAAATTGAAAAGCTGATTAAAAACTGAAAAGGCAGGAGAGTTTATTTTCATTTTTCATTGTCTAAACAATTTTGAAGCAGAAAAGAAATATCAATTTATTCAAAAATCTTAGAAAAATTAAGCCAAGTTTCTTAGAGTCTGGAGATAGAGACACACCTGTAGACATTGGGAAAAAAGTATGTTGTCTGCAAGATTCATTTGGAGTCCACGTATGTAAAAATTGAAGGATTCTGAAATTAGTTAGGTCCCTTTTTTGTTTCTACATCTGTGCAATTTCTGAAAGCATTCTTTTCCTAAATATCTAGTCCACAAGACTCAAAATGTCAAAACTACTAAAAATCTGATTATGTTTCATACGTAATATGTTTATTGAAAATTGAATTACTGTTTCATCAACATTCTCATTCAAGCTTAAGGCAAGGCATTTATACCAATATCACCCTTCAAATACAGGATGAAATGAAATATAGTTGTATAGAGCTAAAAATCCCTTCTGGCTGACAAGGGTAAAAGCCAAATTACACAGAAAGGTTGTATACTTAGCTGCAGATTAATTTTGAAGGGTTATACCAACCAGTGAAGAAAAAGTAACTTGTGAAAATACAAACAAGAACTGAAATGTTTCTACTTTTACAGTTTAAATTACTTAATCTGAAGTTGGTGATTAGAGTCAGGCCACATTCATTTAAGAACTGCCTAAGAACAGTAAGATGGGATCAAAATGATACCTGTCCTTGGGAAAACAGAAAATAGTGTGTAACTCATGTTACAAGGAGTCACATGTGCACGTTAGTGTGACACACAGGGACATCCTTACACAGCTGGAGGGGTCACAGGACAGGGTTCAAGAGGAGCATCTTCATCAGTGAGAAGGAAACCTGTAACTTATCATATTTTAAAGAACCCAAGCACGACTTGGCCCATGTGAAGCTTCTGCTAAGCTACAGGCAAATAAATTCTGCCTCACCTTCTAAGCCAAGCCAAGCCCAAACTCTGCAGGCCCTGAGCAGCACTCCCAGCTGGAGCAGAGGGCTTCACACAGAGCCTCAGGACAGCACCCCAAACAAAGCACCCAGAGCTGCTGCTCCCAAACCCAACCCCTGGGACACCCAGCTAAGGAAGGGCTGAGGGAGTGCCAGGTGCAGTCTAACACCACCACATGTAAGTGATATCCAGGCTGTCCAGGAGGACCCAGAATGAATCCTCATAAGACACCACAACTGTCCCATGTAAGGGATCCCTACACAGGTAGAAAATTGCACACCTTCCCCAGGGACTCAAACAAGCACGCTGAGTAAGAGCAGAGAAAAAAATCCTTGTGCCATGTCACAAGGGAAGACAAGACAGCTATTCCCAACCATATCCAGGTTTGGGTAGGAAACACCTGCAAAAGCTCAAACCCTGCCTGCTCATCAGTGGCTCACAAGAGCTTTGGGCAGTGCCACAAGTGCTGCTGGCAAAAAGAACCAGCATGCTTATCCATGCAAAGCAAGGAGGCACCTGTGCTCGTCTTCCTCATTGGAATAAACTCAACCACAGAATCCACAGACCAGCACATGCCATAGGACTTCATATCAAGGAATTGTTTCAGCTATGACTAACTCCTTCAGATGCCTAAAGATATTCTTCTAACCGGAATGTTCTCTGTAAAAGCTGCTTGGATCAGAAATGCAACTGTTCATGGAGTATTCACATTCCTCCTCTGCTTCCTTACAGAATATTCTCTTCCCTCTCCAAGAGAAGTCACTTCACAGCTGCCAGTTCCCTCTGCAGAAGGCACGAGGGTAGGACTACAGAATCCCAAACTGACCATGTTAAAACCTTCTCTCTGTAAAAGGTTCTACTTCCCTATAAACACTCTGACTCCTGGTCTGGTACCTGTGTGTGCCCTGTCCTACAGCAAGGTGCACCATGATTGCAGTGCAGCCACACCAAACCCCCATATTCCCATGGAATTCATGGAAAACTACAAACAACCTCAACCCAAGGCTGTGAAGGATGGGGAGGGGAAGAAAAAAAGAATCTACTGCCTGCTCCTTTTCAAACAGAGCAGGCAGTTCTCAGAGGGCCATGGTGGAGTCCAGCTCTTGAATTAAGGATGTCACACTGCTCCCCACTTTAGTTACATTGTGATTCAGGTTTATTAATAAGTTATAGGTACCTAACCTTGGGATTAATTTAAGGGAGTTCTACCTTGATAGATGCCAAGAGTAGAACAGTTTTGAGTACTCACTGACCCTTAGTGAGACTCCAATTTGTAATTAGATATTACAGAGATTTGTATTAATTTTACTAATTAATGAGTATGAATACTAAGGGTTTGCTTTGTTCTGCTCCCAACACTGCAGCAGTGTCACCCCTCTTCATCTGCAGCACACACAATGTCACTACATAACAGCTGACACTGAGGTATCCACATGTCTGGATGGCCAAGTCTTTCTGCTCATCAAAAACACAGGGTCATGATTACAACAAAGGAATTTTCATCTAGGAAACACTCACTCTGTTTCATACACAAAATGGTTTCCTGGTCTCACTCTCTGCCGAAATACTGACAGAGTATTTCACCCTAGTTAAAGCAAAAAGGCTGCAAAAATAAGGCAATGAACAAAGGTGACAATTTCAAGCAAACAAATAAAACCCAGTTATAATTATAAAGGGACAGCAAAGAAGGAGGCTCCAACTTTCATGTGGAATAGCTACCTACAGGATAGGATGTCCACACAAGGACAGGCCCCAGTATAACTTGCAAATTGTTTGACTTTAGCTAATTTGATTCAACAAATAAAGGCTACTTTAGGCTGAAAAGGATCAGCTATGCAAAGGTTATATCAGCTTGACTCAAAAAGTCTTAAGCATGTAAGTTAGTAACATATGGAATTATCAGTTACATATTTTAGAGGAACTATCTGTTCTTCTAGTATCAGACTCCAAAATGGGACATTTTATTTAAATGTGCCTCATTTCTCAACACTCACTAACTCAAGCAAATTCACTAATTCACTTACACAGTAACACATAAACAGCAGCAACACACAGTCCATGGCCCTGGAAATGTTTTGAGGATGTTTAAGAGGGGAAAAGTGATTCCCATCAGTCTTCTATGACACCTACACACAAGAATTTTTACAGAGATGTAATAGTACAAGAAAACCTGGACATAAACTTACAGAATCAGAAAAGTTGATTACACAGCAAAGGATTATCTTGAGATCATCTCAAAGCAAATTACTGGTAACTTAACTCCACTACCAGTTTGCTTCCAGAAAGCACAGAAGATTTGGTTTAATTATTTTATCATTCATAATAAGGAGAAAACTAAACAACATCCCCTAAAGGAATGGCAGATACTGGGATGGCTGCACTGGAACAAAAAAAACCTGCTTGACCTAATTCTTCATTTGCCAGTTTTTACAGCCCTTTCAGAGCTTAGTAAATACCCTTTGCACTTGTTCAAGCATTATGTGTTTTCTGCCATTTTGTTCTTTGATGCTTGTTGGCACACACTACATAAGCTTTGATCATCATCATAGAATTTCTTACCATTCCCCTTTACCAATCATCTTGAACATACAAAATTCACAAATTTGTCTTTTGTGGGCAGCACAGCTTATTGATACTTAACATGCTCACTGGTGTTCATCTCTCAAAAATCATCCAAAGGCTCAGGAAAACCCCAGTATTCCACTTATTCAAACTGATGCACAACACCTGTTAGCTAAGCAGAACTTTAACTTTTTGATTTTAACATATTTCTGTAATGTATTCTGACATTAAATTAGTGGAAGTACGACTTACAGCACTGCAGATCTGCAGTATATAAAAATAGACCAACCAGCCTGCTTTTAAGTACTCTTCAGACATTTTTGTAGAGCTTTCTTATATTTCTTAAATCCAAAATTTTTTGTGACCAGAATTTGAGACTTCTCCACTGCAGATTACACAATCTCTCAAATTTACACTAGGCTGGCATTTAGTTGCCAAAGGAAGACCCCACAGGTCTTTTTCAATTTTTGATATTTGGGTTGGAATATCTGATTCAGTTTTGAGATCTGCAGGTCACTGGTTTTTTGCTTGACATGGTTTGAGCTATTAGAGAAAGCTCTGTCTGTTTGTCTCACACCTCACTGAATTTTCTTTCCTCTACTAGGAGCTGATTCACAGTGCAAAACCAGGCAGCACATCAACAGTTCTGCCCAGCTTCCCAGGACTGCTCCATGAACTCCTTTCCCAGCCCCTGCTCATGTCCCATCAGCACCCCCAAGGCAGCACCTCTCACCTTCAGCTGCTTTCCAGCAACACTTCCTCCATCTGGAAACACAATCTCTACTGCACCTCTCAGTCTGAATCATGCTAGATGGTATTACTCTAACTATTCTCATATTCATCTATCTTTTCTCTATCTGCAGAAAAATTAATCCCAGTTAGTAAAGTTTTTCCCAGTATTTCAAATGTTTCAGCTCAAATTCAATTAAATTCTGGCTACTTTTAGCCAAGTCAAATTATCTGCTGGTAACATCTGCTTCTAGCAGTTATTTATTTCATCTATGTTTGTTTTCTTTTAAAAGAAATTAATGTTCCCCATAGTCTCATTATTTTGATTCATTTATTTGCTTTTGTAAGAAACAGCCTACTGGTTTATATTTCACCCTCCTTCCCCAAGTTTCTCCTACAGCAAATTTGTCTGGTCTCTTCCAGATGATCAGTATTATTTTAATTACTCCCTATTTCCAGCTTGGGAATGGGCTTTGCTTTCGTAAGAAAGGACATATGACCATTGTTCAAATACAAGTGTACTGAAGAGTGTTTTACCCAGAGGAGTAAGCCTCTCCTTGTTGTAGTAACTTATCTTTCTCCACAGACAGTCCCCTTGTCTTATCTTCTGACAATTGTACTCTTTGCTGTGTGCCACACTGGTACTTCCTGCCTTTGCTATGTAATTCCCAAGAGTAACAATGTCTGGCTTTCAGTCACTTAAGAGTTTCTATCCAATTCATCCCCACCTCTCTCCAACCATTTCTTAACACTCCTGGACAATGGGTAGTGGAAAAAGCTCAAATATAGCCAACAGACTCCCTGGTCAAGCACGTAAGGAATTTCACATCCTAGATTACCTAGTGTCCATCCTTCTCTTCAGCTAGCAAACCTATTTCCTGTCATGCACCATTAAATTAATTCTAAGTATTCATCTCCTTCACACTACAGGGCTGCACCTACTTTTACCTTCTTGGCTACTTCAGGGTTAGAATTTCTACTTCTTCATAGCCATTAGTCACAGAGCTAAAAACGTAGAAGCCTGGGAAGCTGCAGAAGTTACCATATGTAACAAGCAAGGAATCTTACCATAGGCTTCTATGCAGGTGTAGGTATGTGCAGATTTAAAACAGGAAACAGCACACAGCGTACAGAATGTCACAGAGGCAAAACATGGAGTGAAGAAATAAAAAGCAGTTAATCTCTTAGTCTGTGTAAGTAGGTTTAGCTTGTCTAACAATGACTACTTACCTGTGGTGAATGACAAACCATCCATGATACAGACAAATAAAAGCTTTAAGGGAATGGGCCTCACATGGATCAGGAAGTTCAGGTGGGGCTCTTTTGGGCAAATTCTGGTTTTGCCTATGAAATGTTTCCATTTCAACCTAACTGTATGCACATGATGATAATCAGCCTGGCTCCAGTCACTGTACTCTGTGCAAGCCACCATTTCACAGATGGTATCTTCCTTAATACTTGGGATAAAGGGTGACTGCAGGGCTCAGAGGTAATGTAAGGAGTACAGAATTAGGGACAATTTCTCAATATGTTTGTCTTCCTTTCTCTGTCACTTACAAAAACAAATTCATTCCTTTAATTCCATGACAAAGAAAAATACTGCATAAAGGAATTTCAAAATTTGGCAGGTAAATGAACTCCCTCTCCATGGACAAGAATTTGTTCCTTTATTTTCTCAAGCCTCTGACTGACATTTCTCATCACAGCTGAGGCAGCTTTGATTTTCTTGGATCCCAGCTACTGTGGGAATTCTAGAAAGATGTGTTAGGCAAGAAGGACATCTTTGATTTATGTCACTGAACAGGCAGAATATGTTTTTATCTCTGCTGAAGCTGTTTTACTCCATAATACTAAGTCTGCCCTTCTGGAAACTCCAAATACTTATCTCTTTCCAAGAATTTCCTCTGTCTGCACTGCCTGAGAACTACTGAAAATAGATTCTGAAACAGTAGAATAGGCTAAAGCAGTCACAGTTATCTGCTGCTATCTAAAAATGTGGTAAGAATGTGGCACTGCTCTTTTAAATATCTGTTTTGGAGGATGCCTGTTCAAAAGATGTGTCTGTTATATAAAAGCGTCTTTGACAGAAATCACTCTTTACTCAGCCTCCCCAGCTGCAACTAAGCTCAAAGATTCCTATGAAGGTGTGCAATAAACACATATTTATTATCATTTGAGAAATGTGTCTGAAAATACCCATTCACAGCTATTATTCTGTAAACCATTTTATCCTTGAGTAAGATTTGAAATCAAACTGTACCTTCAAATCAAGTACCTTGAAATCAAACTGTACCTTAGGAACAGCTTCTAAAACAAACCCTTCCTTAAGGGTCTCTGATGACATAAATCATTCCAGTCAGCTCACAGTGGCAAAGCACCATCACAGGCTGATGATTCCCAAATATTTGTGCCAATATGAATTAAGGTTTGTGGGGTCTTTCCCCAGCAAGTAAGTATTCACATGAAAAAAACAAACCAACTATATCAAACAACAGAAATAAAGTACAGTGGAATTGCTGTTGGAATTACTGTTAGAATTACTGTTGTAGGCAGACAGGGGGAGAATCCTAAAATAAAAGTAGAAACTGGGATCACAAAGACCACATAGAAAGCTGAGGAAAACATTCTCCACCCTGGCTAAGCCATATGTTAGAACAGTGGTTGTCTTTGGAGTCTTTATTGCCTTATCAACAAAACTTATTTCCCATCACCTAGAATTTTCTAAACCAATGCAAAAAGACAAATTACACACCTACCATCAACCATTTCGATAGCCCAGAAGCACTGCAGGATAATTAACAGTTCTTCAGGTCTGGCAAAAGAAGTAGAACACACTTTATAGGACAGGGACAGCTAGGTGAAGCAATGTGCTGCTGAAGCCATAAATCTCTGAACATGACAATAACTGAGGACATTGCTTGAGCCTCACAGATGCGACATCACCCACACGTACCACAGAGAGAAAAACAGCCCTTAAACAACTAATATGGGAAGAAAAGCTAAAACAGGGGAGTAATAATGCACAGACTGAAACTCCTAAAACCCACTCAGAGTATCACCTCATCCAGACAAACTTCAGTTTCACAGTTTTGAGTCTACTCTGTGTTCCCTTGGTTTCAGCTTTTCTGAGCACATAATTTCTGAAGTCTCCTTTTCTAGCTTGTAGCAGCTGCCATGTGCCATTTCCTCTGAAATTCGTCTGCCTCACTACAGAAGACAGTAGATAACAAGTGAAAAAGGGGATACTAATCAGCCAAGAAAGAGAAATAAGTTAAGAATAAAGCAAGCTAACAACCAAAAGATGGTCCAAGATCTGCACCAGTAGCCCAGACACCCAACTTATTTTTTGCTAAATCTAACTGTAGGAGGAGTGTATCAGAACAGTGGGAAACACAGGAGGAAAAACAGGAAGATCTTACAGCCAGACTGAAAAATAGAAAACCCTTACACATTTCCCTGTAAGCTGAACAGAGTTTTGTAAATACTTGTGCTGCTTATTGATGGGCACATTTGGATACTCACCCAGTGGTGAAATAATTCACAACACTCAAAGTTCAAGGCAGGAACACTGCTATTTTTGGAGTAAAACACCCAACAAAAGAGCTTACAAACAGACTCCTGCTGAGCATGTTACATCTTCAGTTTCCCTCAGTATATAACAAGTACAGACCACGGAGCATCAACATTCATTAGCATTTGTTCTGCTTAACAAGGCTGCACAACTCTGGATTACTGGCCATGCCTAGGCAAGGGCAGCCTCCCAGGGATCTCACTGGAAAGGCTGGTACAGCAGCAGGGAAGAACCTGGCCTCACTGGTGATTTCCTTGAGCATTTCAAACAAACCCACAAACATTCACTGCACAAGTCCTATGCTCAAGACACTGAGTCAGCCCCATCAATTAATTTGAGGGCAATTTATGTAGCAGATCAGTTGATCTCAGAAGATTTGGATTGAGATAGGAGGAATAACATAATTGTTCTGTTTCTTAAATTACAGAGAAACTGAAAGATATCTATAGGCCAAACATCCCTGCTAGGTTCATTTTAAAGACTGCCAGTCTTTGCTTTTTTAAAAAGCTGTCTGGAGCCTTCAGCTGGCATGTGTCAGAACTGACATCATAAGGCATCGAAATTCAAGGTTAAACAAAAAAAGTCAGGGAGATATTTTTCTCCACAGTTCTTGTCTCTTAACACAATTTTTAAAGCAATTTTATTGTGCATCACATGACTTCTGAGCAAGGCTTGCCCATCAGCCACCCTTCTGTTTGAGTACTCTGTACAGGCAAAAAAATGTACCCATGGACCCTTGTAGGTCAGATACAAAAAGCAGGGGTCAAAGAGGTTAGTTTCTCCCTTAAAAACCTTGATGAAAAAGATACCAAATTCATGTTGATTCATATGGATTTTCCCCACCACCACTTTCATGAAGATCAGAAAGCACCTCTTTCAGCCAGAAGGGGTTTTAGAGTATGTGTGAGAAGCTCCAACAAGTTTGAAATGTTATACCCTTTTTTCAAAAGCTAAATCACAGAAAATAACTAGGCAAATACTAAACACCTTCATATGTGTGAGGATATGCATACAAACAAAAATCCTTCCATCAAGGAACCTCTTCCTGGTCTCAACAGACAAGTGTACCAGAGAGATTCTGTCTTTATTCAGGAAAACCTCTTTTCATTCTAGCTCAATGTTGGATGTTTCTACAGAGACAAAAGCTGTCTTTTGTAAACCTAAGACAAAAACAAACCTGAAGAAAAAGCATAGAACAGCTGTGGGACAGAAAGCAAGTGGCTTAGTTTATGTTTGGCAAGATATATGTACATTGAATTGAATATGGGTTCTTAAGGGTTGTTTCTATTAAAACCAAGTCTCTCTTACTACAGAAACTTGATTGTAACCATCCCTAGAAGTTGTTGTTTAGGGAACAGGTACAGACCCCAGCAATGGAGACCATAAAAAGCAGCAGTTATGCAATACCAACTAATCACTCCGAGCTTGCAAATCAATCCAGGAGCGGCTTTGTTTGAACTCTCCATCAGCTTCACAGAAAAGCTTTTAGCACGCTTGGATTCTGCCTGGGGCCACCTCTATTTGTAAGACAGAAAGTGTCCCCAGTCACATCTGATGGATGGCAGATCCCTTATCTCTGCTGAGTACCTGGTGTTACAGCCTGGAACCATTGACTGCCTTGCACAAACACACATCTCCCTTAAGTCAACACTCACCAGTGATTTTGCAAAGCAGAGCCCTGACAGCTGCTAGTTAATCATTGTACAACACTAAACCCATTTCTGCTACAAACTGTTTTTGGAGATTTTATAAGGAAAATATGAAATAGTTTACTAAAATATACTGAAAGTGAACATAACCAGTGGAAGTGGAGATAGAAATAGTAACTATTGCCCAAGACAAGCACTGGATGCTTGGGATGTAGAAAGGAAGGAAGAAGCAACAATCTCTCCTCCTTCTTCATTGCTTCCCTAGAAATTCTATTCTTCTAATCCATCCAATCGATAGAAACAGTGACCAATGATTTCAAAAAAATATCAAGACTTCAGCTGCAACCTTGTAGCACACTCAGTGGCCAGGAAAGCACACTTCACACCCAAAGCACAACTACTGCTTTCCCTTCAGAATTACAGGGAAAGGGTAATAACAACTTACTGCAAAGAAAATTACTCTCCAGTCTTCTGAACTAGAAAGTACAAGTTTTAACCTAGCAACAGGAAGATTCAGAGATAGAAAGGGTAGCACAAATCCAGCTCTCTCCTCACAGTCTGGGAAAAAAACCCACCAAAGCATTACCTTCTAGCATTCTTTGGAAAAAGGTGAAGTCAGCTTTTCTCACAGGAGATACAAATGCATGATTTACTAGAATGCAGACACCAAAGAGCAAAGAATAACGCATTTAAAATCTTCAGGGAATTTAAGCATAAGGTCTTTGCCTGTCCAAAAAACACCCCAAAACACCTAACACCCACAAATTAACAAACTGATTCTGTGGAATTTTAATTCTCACTTTTACTGCAGTAAGCATTCTGTGCTACTGTGTATTCTACCAGCTGCACCCTGAGGGCACTTACTGTAGCTCTGAGCTCTTTTGTCAAGTTGCCAGAGATCAAACAGCTGGTCTGAGAAGGAAACCTAACACATCCCAGTGCAAACCTACAGCACTCTTTAAAATTCTTTAAACCTTATGCTGTGTAGAAGTACTGTACAGTTGCACTGAATTCGTCACAAGCTGTGCCTCTTTCAGAAGTTGGTGGTAAATTATGTCCAAATATGAGACTTCGAATCGAAAAAACGAAAGCCTCAAGCACTACTGTCTCTACTAGGGGTAGAAATACTTAAAAAAAAGGCACAACAAAAAGCAAAGCTTCTGATCAAGAATGAATACTTAAGAAAATTAAAAAATAAACTATAAATGATTGTGTTAGTTTACAGCACACAAAGTTACTGTTCACACTGGTTCTGCACACACAGTCTCAGTTTACACTGACAGTACAGTGATTTATTTCACGTTAGGTGAGGCTAAATGAGGCCTCTGTACTTTCTGGTAATAAATGAACACATGTAGAGGGCTAGCAGCTACTCTTGAACACCCAGGTTAATACTGTGCTTCTCACCTGATCTTCTTCTTCATCCTCCTCATCTTCTGCCAGCCGCTGCCGGCCCACTTCATAGAGCCGGCACACCGTGTCCATGTTCATGGCATCCATGCTGCCTTGGTTCTGCAGGGAGATGCCCACACAGAAGTTAGCCCCAAGAACTGAGCTCAGCTGCCATATTCAATGCTATATCTGATCTCAATCACAGAAACATTTCCAAAATGTTTCCATCCCTCCCATTTACCAGCAGCACTACAATTAGCACTAAAAATGAGTCTCTCTGGTTTCAAGACCTGACGTGTTCCTGAAGTAACATTTCCAGTGACTCCTACAAAAGAAAATCTTCTTGATCTCACAACCCTTGTCATCCCGAACTTCAGCAGTTAAACATGAAGTTAGCCCTGCTACAAATTCTTGACTTGCTTTTGTGGTCTGTAGGGATCAGTGGTTCACAGAGTATAAAGCTGACAGGATTAGTCACTACATGTGCATAATCAGGCTTCAAGAAATTGGGTTCTGACAACATATTACTGAGCAAAGACCTGCATCCCTAACAAACCAGAAGTTTTGCTCAGTAATTTTTGCTTCAAATCCTCACCTTCTGGGATTTTGCTAGGAAGACAAGTGTAAAAGGAACAATGAGAGGGATTCACAGTAAAGCTCTACAGGAAGCCCCTGAAAGATTGCATTTCCCAGTTACTAGGTACAATGCACATTTTAATTTGCAATAATATGAAATTATTGCTACAAACAAGAAAAAAAACACATTTCTTTCATACTCATGAGAAGGAAAACCTCTGCACATATTAAAGTGGGGAGGGTTTGATGAAGAGAAGCAAATGTGTTTGAAAATTTAAGGAATGAGAGGCAGCAAAACAAGACTGCAGGGGTGCAGAATAAAAAGCTAGCAGCATCTTTAGCATCATCAAAACACTACCACTGCTTAGGACATGAATTTAACAGCAGGAACTCCAAAAAAGAAACAACAAGCAGTGCATTCAAACCACAGCTACAGAGACCAGAGTTGATTTTAACTGCTTTACCTCAATGACAGCCAGATAGCAGTCCTTGCTGTCTGTGCACAAGTCAAAGATATTCCGCTTTACATCTATGGTAGCTGCAAAACACCACACAACAAACTCAGTGGTTAAATGCAGGTTACTTAATGCTCACTGAAAAAGAAGTGCCTAAAAGCAAATAATAAAATATTGGGACAAGAAAAAACAGCTGAAACAGAAGTGAAATGAATGTTTGTAGGTAATTCAACCTGTAATAAAGAATAGAAACGTTGGAGAGCATTGTAAAAAACAGCCATGCAAGCTCTTAACCTGCTCTGTACAGTGCCTCCTCCCTTGTTAATACATTTATTGGTTTCCCTAAGCACAGTACACAACAGATCATCCTTGAGAATAGGTGGCAACAAAAAGGGACTGAGCTGTGACCTATGTCTCCCTTTAGTAGTGAAAGCCACATTTGTTTACAACCACAGCAGCAATTAGCTTAGCTCCACGAGCTAAAAAAAGAGCCCCATGTGAAATGAGAGCAATGCCATCCTGGGCCAAGTGACCTACTGTCTCAGATTATGCCTTACTTGGAAAGAAGAAAGGAAATAAAGCCAGAACTACTGAACAGTAGCAAGTAAGACAGTCACACTGGATGGGATATGATACTCGAAATTATGTCAGAGTTAAACCCAACTCCTGTGCTTTGATCAGAACAGGATACAGCAGTTTGTTTCCTCACACATGCAAAGAGAAGTGAATGTTACTAAGCAAACTTTCAATAAACCTTCAAACCTCCAGACAAAGCTATTGGCTGCTCTCTTACCTATAGGTTTATAATCAGTTGCATTAAATGTCCTAAAAGAAGAGCCAAAGGGACTTCTCATTCTCTCCTCCAGAAGGTCATCCTCATCATCTGCCTGCAACATAGCTGAAACAACAAAAGATTATTCCACACAGCTGCCTTCCATTAGTCACTACCATTAATCAGCTTCAGATCAAATTAGACTCTGACATGACTTTTCTTTATATTTAATAGCTTGGCAAGACCCATTTAATATCTACTCTTCCAGAGATGCCTTTATTGATACTACAGATCATCAACACTTAATACAGAAGACAAAATTATTTTCTGCCATTTTACAATAGGCTGCTTTTTAATCTCACAAATGAGTTGTGATATTGCTGATGTTACAGAAAACTGTCTTTGTCAGCAATACACGTAGGATGAACACCCTGGAAAAAAATCCAGTTCACACGTGCCAGTAAGTTACATAGTCTCTGGAGTTACACAGTCTCTGAAGCTTCCCATTTCACTGAACAAGCATCTACTTATCTCACAAGAGGTGACCCAGGAGAGTGATGTAAGGGGAGAAGTCCTACCTCCATACATCACTGTGCCAGTATAGTTGAAGACCACACGACACTGATCCAGAGCAGGTACTGTGTGTAACAAGTGGAAAGTTCGGAGGTCCCACTAAAAAAACACAGGCTAAGGAGCAACAAACAATTGAAAGTTTCTATTTCCTTTTCAGTGAAGTGGCAAAGAACTGACTAACTGCATTCAAGAAATCTCACTGCCACCCTCTTGCATATGTGGTGGAAGCAGGGTTGGATTCTACCACTACAATTCCATTTCCATGTGTTCAAAATGAAAAAGCTCCAACTCAAAATGCCATTCCCAGTCATGAAAGGTTACTGCAATACCTTTAAGGCTGATCTTGCTAAGACACGGGAAGAGAGCTCAGCCATAGAGTGTATCAGAAAAGAAAATCTCTCTTGCTCTCCCTCTGTATTAAGTGTTTTCTCTAGGCTACATCAGAGGCAGAATCTGGATTTAAATGAGCTACCTAACACTGCCTACTCTTCCTTGATTCACAGATAGAAACTCCTGTTACCACACATAACATGTATCACAGCAGACCATTAATACAGCTCTGCAAACAGCTCCTTGTTCATCCATGCCAATTCTCCAGGTCCCAGCACCAGTTAACACAGAGGCCAAAGGATACAATTTCAGTGTTGACTATGACCTCCAGCCCATTGGGATGGAAAACACCACTGATAGTCATGTTGAATTTGTCAAACTTGTGGATGGCTTGTGCTGATCTGACATCCCAAAGGACACCATCATTTAGGACCAGGTCATCAGTGGGGTTAAAGGTGGCACAGTTCTTCTTGTAGTTGTTGGCAAGATCTGGGTTAAACAGAGTCAATAGCTTGTTGCCAGTCTGAATATCATAGATCTTTTAGATTAAAAAGAAAAAGAAAGATTAGTCACAATTTGTAATATACCTGTGCCTAATTTCACCCCCTGTTTCCCTTTCTAGATTGCTTTAGAGAATCACCCCGTTCCCCATTTCACTTTTCCATTTCATGAGACAACATTCCATAAATAACCCTTCCTACCAGCCCTTTAATAGTTTTTCACAGCTGGAACCAAACCTCACAACAAGTTTTGGCCAGTGCTTGGCTTACTGCAGGTTCACTGACATACTTCACTACAATCAGGATGAGTTCCAAATAAAATAACCCCACAACAAGGAGTGGACTGGAAAGCTGCAATCACAAGGTACCACTTAGCCAGAAACTATTTCAGAAATGGAACTGCTTTCAGAGCAGATGGTATTTACAAACATTAAAACTCCAAAGTACACAGTGAAGGGAAAAAAGCCAGAAACTATAGAAAAGGAGTTAAAATTCCTGGCATTTACACAGAAAGACAACTTTGAGCTTTGGCACATGAAATTTTGGAATATAAAATGGGCTTCCAACTAGTACAAAGGGTTTATGATCATCTCCTCAGATAAATCTGATCTGTAACATCCTTCAGAGCCTAGCTCTTGTTCAGACTTACAGAGGAAAATATTCTCTAGAACCAGAAAACAAATCTGTTTACCAGATAAACACAATACACAAACTGATCTGACTTTCAGCTACATCCAAGTTAAAAACTGGGCAGGAATGGAGAGTTTACTTAAACATATCAGAGTTACATGTGAAATTATAAATAATTTAAATAAGTTCAATTACATGAAAATTTTTTATGCAAATCCTCTTTCAAGAGAGACAGGCCTATAACAAATGCAAATTAGCCCTGCAAAGCAGCAGAAGCTCTCTGGACCCTTGTCTGTTCCATTTGCAGGTATTCATGCAAAGCACTACAACAGTACTCTCTGAAGATACAGGGGTAAAGTGAAATTGCCCAAAAGTAAGCTGCAAATTGTGGCAGGGGAGGCTGTGGCAAAAGAAGGACACTTCTAATAGGTCATTTCCCACAGCTGTTGACTGAGCTACTATTTACAGTGGAACTTTATATTTATTACTATTACTGGAAAGTAAGGCTAAGAAAGCAACTTGGAAAAAAAATCCTGCATGATCTTCCTCAAATGAATAAAACAAAGCAGCATCTACAGGTGGTCAGGATACCTGCCCAGAGGCAAGACATCCACCCTGCTTGTGCTACAGCTGGTTGAGATAGTCAAGCTTATACCCTCAGGAACAGGGAGAAGTTAGTTGACTCTCCCAAAGCTTTCCTCTGAAGCTCATCAGTTACACAGAGCATCAAAGAACTCACATCAATTAATAAACATGCTATGGAGAATTATAGTCCTGCCAGAGCTTCACAGCCATGAGCTTTCCTGGTACTTACATGTGCAATGTCTCCCTTTGTGCCAATGACCCTGTCCTGAGAGTGCTTGCTGAACTCCACATAGTGGTCATCAGGGAAGGAATGCCTGCAGGTACAGTCAGTAAAAAAGTCAAGGAATTGCAGATTCTGTGCGACCCAAACAACACCAACAGCTCCAGCACAGGTTTCAACAACAGAAAACATGTAGGAAACCCTCTCCTTTGTCACTGACCATAACATACTGCAGTAGCAAATTCAGACCTGCCACAAACATAGCACTCTTTGGAGAAGTCAGCAATGGATGGCATCATGAACAATTGAAACACATGCAGCCTGAGGAAGTTAAACCTCTCCTCTGAAGAAAGGCCTCCAGCTGACCACACACCAGTCACACCAAAACAGTTGTTTACAACTAAAGTAGACAACAATCAAACCTTTTAAAACTGAAGTTTTCCATACATTTTTTTATAGTAAGGAACAATTGTAAATACTGAAATAGATTTTAAAGAGTTTGCAGTCCAGGTCTAACAATTTCACCATGCAAACCACGATGCTAGTCTGTACCAAATAAAATAGGAAATATACCAACATAAGAAAGGGAGCACGTTTTATTTTTCACAGAAGACATTGTGAGATCTGTGCTATTCTGTTTTACAGAGTTTATTCCTGTATCAAATAGCTCTTCCAACGGCAGCACACCCCACAGCTGAATCAGAGTGTACCTACTTCATATCAAAGACAGACTTCATTCCCCACAATGCAGACAGAGGTTGGCTCCACGTAGCAGATGTCAGCAATAAAGATCCATCCTGGATTTCCAGATTGGAGTGGAGAAAGGGAAAAGAATAGCAGGGAAAACGGAGGTTATCATTTCACCAGTACACTTTTAACTTACAAGATCAATTTAGAAACTAAAGAGCAGATTTTTGCACCTAATACTACTCCTGTAGGGATAAAATCCAGGTATCTAATACTATGTATAACAAAGAGCCCTTGGTAGACAAACTTTAGAGATAACAGGAACAATCTATGATGGTAACGGCACATAAAATCAGGATAATCCATGGCTGAATTTTGATGCCCTTTGATTGGAGGCCATTTTGCTCATAAATCTTTTCTTTCTTCCCGCAATCATTCCCTGAAAGGTTTCTTTTTCCAGCAAAGGGAAGATACAGAAACTCTGATATCTGATCTCACACATAAATAAATGTGTAATAGTCAGTTTAAGCATTTTTCTGCTTCCAGACATATGTATTAATTTCTTAAGAAGACACACAGCCACCGTGTCTCTTTTTTATTATCTTGGGAAAAAAAAACCCCAAATGTAGAACTCACAAGAGTGAGAATATGCAACTATTACAAGGACTTCAATGACAGGCACTACAGGCCAGCCAGTAGGTACATTTTAGATGTAGGTATCCAGATGGGCCCAAAACATACCAGGGCCTAAAAATCAGAACAGATCTGTGATTGCTTACCCTGGATGGCTCAAGGTGCGTGATGGCAGAGTTGTGGCAGTTGTAACTGGCCTCTTCCTGTCCACTGAACACGTTGTAGAGTTTCAACTGCCCCGTGCAAGTACCCAGCATTAAGAATCGTTCTCTTGCAGAAAATGCACAACAGGTAAAGCCACTCTCATCCTCATTTGCTTCCCTGAACACAGAAATTGGACGGAACCTAAAGAAAGCAGAAAGACATGGGTAACCCAAAAGAGAAGCAAAACTGAAATGCTGTGTGATGATATTAAATCCAGCCCTTAAAGATTACATAGGTACAAGTAATAGCTTTCTTCTAGAGCAACTAAGTGTAAATTTGAAGACTAGTGCTCGAGTATGACAACAGTGTTTGCAAACTTTAGGGTTTGTTTTCCACTATATGGTACTTCTGTTAAAGCACATCATTAAGCTGAAGCACTTGGACTCCATCTTCAAAGCTGGATTGATGGAAAGCCTGTAATGTCAACACCTGGGTAAGTACAGAGAGCTAGCAAAAAAATTCCTAACTGTTCTGAAACACTTAGCACAAGAAGATGTCACATCAGCCAAACAACCTCCTGACATCACAGCTTCCCATGGTGACACTAATTTCCTTGTGAAGATGCTTTCATGAACATGTCATCTTTGTTTTTATAAACTTTACGTCACCTTCCAGTTTAACCTCAGGAAAGGCCACATAAAGAGGCAACTGGTGGTGCTGATGATTCAGTTGCAAGAAAAAAATACAGTTTTCACTGTCCTGCATCTATCAGCCAACCATCCTCAAGACTACGCTACACTCTCATGTAAAATCGGTGCTACATACTCACCTTCCAAAGGAGAACAAAGAGCTACCAGCTTCATTAGTCAATGTTGTTACTGAAAATAAAGAGTGCTGTGTGTATTAAGGGTCAGCACTAAGGACAAGACAAACAGAACAACTACTACAAAAGCCTTTCAAGGCTCTCTCAAATTGTCACTGTGAATGAAAACCCTTTTGTCTCCAAGGATACTTCATTGTGGGACTGCACAGTCTGAATCCAGGTAACGCTTTTTGGCACTGGGTACATCCTGAGAGGGATCAAAACACCGTTTTCTTCCTTACCTGCTAAATATAAGGTGTCTATCAAAGCAGCCACCATCCACCCCTCCGTACTTCGGAAAGGCCGCCCTGCGGGTCAGCCGTGAGGTAAAGTTAGTGGGCGCCTGGCGCCTCTGTTTTGGCTCAGGACACTGGTGGGGAGTAAAGAGAGAGAAAGGGGGACAGGTGGCAACAGGGTTCTTGCAGCGAGCGTGCTGCTCCCTAAGGTACTCTGTGATTATACTGTCCAGCGTGGGTGGGGAAGGAAGGTGTCTGTCCAGCTGCTTTTTGATAGCTGGGCTCTGGCTGTAGGCGCCATGGTCCGATTTTTGTCGCAACACTCTGATTTTCCTGCCGTTGCAGGGAGACGGCCTCTCCCTGACAAAGCTAATCCTGCCAATCAGAGGAGAGTTGCTGGCGTAAGAAGGGCCTGGAAGGGCAGGCGGACCTTGGGATGCAGACGGCCTTGCCTGAGCATGGACAGAGGTGGCAGTGGAACCTACAGCAGTGTGGCTACTCAAACGGGCCGAGATGCCGTTAGCTATGCGAGGAGTGCGAGGCAGAGTCACCGGAGAGGCAGCGGCCGCAACAGGGGTGAAGGCAGAAGAGTGAGATGCTGCAGTCATGGGCAGGTCAGCCTCTTTTGTAAGGACAGACGCAGTTTCCCCGAGGCCCTTAGAGATGAGATGGTTCCGGATCAGCAGCAGCAGCTCCTTCTCAGGAAACGTGATCCTCGACTGGGCCACCACGTCCGCCTTCTGCAGCCGAGCCAGCGAGACGTCCGTGCCGATGAGCAGCGGCTTCCCTGAGACGCGCTCGATGAGCTCGGCGGCGTATTTGCAGAACTTCACGTGCTCGCTGCGCTTGTCCTGCAGCACCGGCTCCTTCATCAGCTGCTGGATCTGACAGCTGCTGAACAGGGGCAGCTTGCTGATGATCTGCCGGACGGTGCTGCTGCGCGACAGCCCCACCAGGGCTTTGCAGGCCAGCGCCCGGATCTGATCCGCGTCGGTGATCGGCATCTTCACAGACAGCAGCGACAGCAGCACCTTGATGCCGTTGTTGGACTGCACCACGTTCCACATCTTGGCTAACGTGTGCTCACTGCTCTTGGGGGCCTGAGGAAGCTTTCGACGAGGAGTCCCAGAGATGAATTTCCCGATGCTGGAGATCCGATTATCTGGGCCACACACACAGTTGATGATGATCTGCAGGGCTGATTTCTGAATCTCAGCATCGTGGATGAAAAACTCACCCTCAGCAACTCCAAGGATGATACTAATACCTAGTGAGGGAAATAAGTGCTTTCTTTAATACTCCAAAATGTATCTTACACAAGTTGATCAGACAAGTAAGGGAGTCTTCCAACAAATGTGAAGAAAAATTCCCTTAATTCTGGAAATTCCTGAAGTTCTGCTAACTAGTCTAAGACATATTCTTCTACCTCCCTAGGAAAATGTTTTCCTGCACTGCTGGTCCTCCACTTCATCATCAGTAGGTAGCATCATACAATCTCTCAGATCAAGCACAGCCCAGGAGTAAAAATTCTAAAGTATCTGGACCAGTGCAAGATGCACAGACATGCTCTGATTCTTACTGCAGAGAGCAACTCTCTCGTGTAATAGAGAAAGTCATTGAGGAAAAAATAATCATATAATAACTTCCAAAAGGAATCAAGCAAAAAAGAAACTTTAGGGTTACTTTTTTCCCCACAGAATTCCTGTTAGTCTCATGTCTGCTTCAGAAGATCAAAACCCTCACAGAACTTGTATTTGCCTACAGAGATTTTGTGCAAAAGACATTGTCCTTTACCTATATCTAGTTCTCTGCCTGCCTTCTATTTTTATTTTCTTAAAAAGAAAAGTGAGGCTCCAGTTAAAGTAGAAGCCTTGGATCTGATCCAGGCATATCTCACTCATTTACATGCTGAACCTGGAGGTAACCAGTTAGAGCACAACTCACACAGCAGTAATTGCTCCTCTCCCATACTCTCAAATGCCATATCCTCAGGAGACCTAAACTTCTGAGAAACTGAGGAAACCTAATAGTCCCATTATAAAAGTATATTTGCCTCCATCTGTATTTAATGAGCTCTTGAAAACAAGTGCAAGACAGACCTGCCTCTAAATGTGTAACCCAACCACAGTGCTAATCATGACAATTTTAACCACAGTGCACTCTCCCATTTATTTGCGCCCTTGACAGCAACTCTGAGTACATGAATTATTTTAACCCTTGTCTTACTGTAGGTGAGGAACAGCCAGCCAAAACCCACGCAGCACAAGACAACTGATAAATGTGTAAGTCATCAGGAGCATACTCAGCTTACCCACAGTGGAAACAGTAGATCCAGCTTCATCTAACACATCCACAGGTTCTGCCAGTTGCAACTGGATTTTAGGAACTACAGTCAGGATGGCCAGTACATCCAAAGCATACCGTACTGTGTCATTCCTGGAAGACAACAACAGAAAAACTTCTTAGAATTGCATGTACAAAGTTGTTTCAATAACATCAAATAGTATTCAATTTACTCTACTCCAACAAATTGAAGTAAATCAGTCACACCTGCTACATTGGATGGGGACTTTTGATTTTACAATGAAATGGCCTGGTCTCCACAGAAGGCAGAGCTCACATGCACACTGCTGCCTGAAGCCTGCCAACATTTATCCCACAGGCCCCACAGGCTCCTAAGAGCACTGTAACTTTGTATTTATAGAAATAGGAATGTTAAGACTTACTAAGGAAAGCATTCTAAATTAAGCTTCTAAATCTACATCTCAGAAACACTGCTGTGCAAAATACTCTGTCACTAGTTAACTAGGAAGGAAGTTTTTCTCAAGTCAAGGTAAACTATTTAGCAGCAAACCAGACAACTCTGAAAGTCGAAAAGATACCAATTCAGGCTCCAGTTTAAGAGAGATACAGGTGTGTGGAAGGTGAAAAGGGATGTTCAGCAAGAGGTGAGAAAGCAGAACAATGCAAAGAAGAGATCCATAACCCATGTGGAAAGGTAGGAGTTAACCCAGGTAGCAATTGGGAAACAGCTACAGAAGGAAAGAAACAGGAGAACCCAAACTAGCCAGGAGAGTGCAACCTGAGAGGGAAGGAAGCAGGGAACTGCAAAACAGATTTCAAAGGCTTTCCAGTTGAGTTAGGCAAGGAGCTCCTGTAGGCAGCAGAAATGAGGAGGATGGAGCCCTGGTCTACCTCATTCCAGGATTAAGATATGTCAAGATTTCACCCTCTCCATGAAGCATTTTCTACCCTCTCTCTTAACAAAAAGGTAAACAAATTTTGAGACAGATAGAAAGGAGCACAGAACTGTAATGAAGACTTTTCTGAGAAATCAGTGTCATAGTAATCAAAGGCCTGAGGCATTCTGGCTCCTCAGAAATTTCTTGACATCCTTCTCTCTAGCTCAAAATTTTAGTCCTGCTTTCCCCAGAGTTAACTTCAGTAAGCACTGTGTGGCCCCAGCACAGGCTCTAACAGCACTAACCAGCATGTGCCTCTTTTAAATACTGTCAGGGTATAAAATCTGGAAATGTAATGTCCTGCCCAAGAGCCACGAGTGCTGCACTCAAATAGAGCACTACAGCAAACAGCTCACCTTGCATAGTACGTCTTCCAGTTGCAGGCAATGGAAATGAGTTGAAGCATGAGCTGGACACAAGACAATTTGAGAAAAACCTCTGCTGGCTCCCAGTAGAGCTGTGCTGGACCATACTCAATCAGAAACTCCATCATCTCTACAATCTGCTCATGAGTATAGGAGCAGGCCTGCAGGGAAAAGAACACCATTAGATCACAAGGGTTACAAACTTGGACATCAAATCCTCCACTGCCAGGATTTAACTGAAAACTGCATCCACAAGATTAGACTACCACTCTGTCTTGCAGATTAAGTACTTACTTTCTGGTTTATTCCCCAGTTATAAAAGAATACAGCAACTGTCACTATAATATACACTAATAAGCTTAAGGAAAATATCCCTTAAGTTTCTTTACAGTCTTAGAAAGCTTAGGCCAATTTAAGAAGAAAAGTTACATTAAATTAAAATTCTACTCTGCTTTTAAGCTACTAAGCTAGCAGTTACTACACCATCATTCAATATATATTTATGCTAAAATATTTAAAAGGTTGCTAAAAATGTTCAGTTACAGTTCCTAAGTTTTGACTAAAAAACATACAGAATAAAAAGAAGAAATTCCTAGCAAGTTTGCCTTTCAGTACTTTTAATTACATGAGAAAGCAACAGCTTATATACATTTTAGTTACTCAAAATAAGTGATTTCTGCACCCTTATATGTTCTTATTTCAGTTCTTCTAGAAAAACATCATAAATTAAATCAGAAACCACAGGTGAATGTGCTCTCTCAAAACAAGCAGCCATGAAATCCAGTTTAAAAAAATTCCAACAAACTAAACCAAAACAACCAACAAAACCAGATTTGCAGGGAGAAATTAGGGAAAAAAATCATGGCTAAAACTATGGATTATTATCTATCTGGATCTCACATGTAATTTCTACAACCAGTGGTGTCTTAAAGATATTTCAGTTATCATTATCAAATCAAACTTATTTCCAAGTTTGTCAACATTATGCACCTCTGTACACATACAGATTTTGTCCTTACAGAGATTCACAGCATAGAAAACCCCATAAGTTTGAGTTTTTGAGATGGAAAGGGAACCACAGCATATGAGGAGGAGCCTTAATCAAATGGAATTCTGATGAACCTCAAGAGCTCCTCTGTATTTTCCTACTGCAGTGCCATTCCACACAATAGGAAAAAAGTACAAATAAAGTAATTGCAGCCTGCCTAGTTATTGCACTGGCTTTGAAGGATACCTACATATGTCTGCAGCTTGGATTCAACTGAGAAACACAACAACCATGTGAAAAGCTTGCAATGTGTTCCTCACCTTGTAGGGAGGCTGTGGGTGGACCAAGATGCCGCCCTCAGTGCGCTGCAGCGACTGCTTCACCTGCTCCAGTTTGATGGCAAGGTGAGCCTCGAAGTACCGGCGCAGGGCCATGCAGGTGTGCTTCCCTGTCTGGCGACTGGCAAAGATCTCATCATCGCTCAGAAGGGCTCCTTGGTCTTCCAGGTTTAAGATCTCCAGAGTGCTTATCTTCAGAAAGAGGTTGGGTGTGGGGAAAAAAGTTTCATCAGCTCAGTCTTCAGGAAAAAAGTAGCTACACCTCTCAGCTGCTCTCGTACCAAACCCAAACACACTGCCTTTGCTGTACGGGACATAGAAGCACACTGAGAGCTGACAAAAGGGTCAGGACAGAAAAGGAAAGGGTCTCTGCATGGGTTAATAGCCTAAATTGAACCACGCCCTCTCCTCCACTATCAGAAGTCACCTCAGTATAGGTCTGGAGGCAGTGTTGTGCTGGGTACTATTAGGCATAGTCCAGCACCATACATTGTGCTTGCACCCTGCAGCACTGACGTCCCTGAGCTATACACAGCCCAGGAGTGCGCAGCAACACCCTGCAGACATTGTAGCTTCTGTACATGAACAGTGTCACTTATGCCCAGAAGGTACCATGGTTACTGCAGCACACACATAGCTATTCCTCTCCTGGAACAAGGCTGCATTTATCCACATCCAACAGGGTGCAAGTGTATGTGCAGTGATAAGAAACATTTTGACTAAGCCACCACTGTTTGAATGAGTGTTGCTTAACACAGGAGTTGCACCAAAAAGCTCCCAAAGGGTAGCAAGTCTCTAGACAATAATCATAATAATAAAAATAAAAATAATAAAAGGATGCATGCCAAGTGTTGCTTAGAGAACTCAACCCACTTCTCCACCTCTTATGAACTGAAAAGGAAAAACGCCAAGCAAAACCAAAGAGAACTCCACAGTTGCACTTACAGGGTGCAAAACCTGACACTAAACCCCTGTTCCCTACTTAAAGCCAAAGCCCTTACCAGGTTAACCAGACGTCGCAGCCCATCGTGCCTGTCAAAGAGCTCCAGGACAGCCCGGAAGGAGAAGCAAATGGAGAAGAACATGGTGGCATGGCAGCAGCCTGAGGCGTGGGAGCACTCCATCAGCCACAAGGTGTAGTTCACTACGTCTGAAAGCACATTATGGGGGTGCATGCACACCTGGAAAGCAAAACAACATTCTTGAGGAGGACTTCAAACAGATTGCCAAAGAGAATTTGTCCAAGGAGAATGAAGAGTCTTTGAGAAGCAGAGGACAAATATCAGTTATTCCCAGCTTGACTTGGGACATCTGAGACACGAAATAAAAAGTCCCAGTTCCAGACCAGTGGAAAAAAAAGCTGCTGTTAGACTAATAAAGGGTATGATTTAGCAATGTGGGACTAGAAATTGGTCCATTCCCAGAGCAAAGCACAATGAACATAGCAGTCTTGGGGCAGTACAATTCCAGAGAGCCCTTCTCCATACCACTTCCACATATCCGAAGAATGCTTTGCTAGAGACAGGCAAGTTTTCACTAAAGAAATACAAATTCTGCTTGGTGTAACAGTACCATACACTGTTATTCACATACACACCTTAAAACAATACACTATTATTCATATACCTCCTAATATCTCTGCATATGTCATGCATATAAATTTGCTTTTAAGTTTAGGAGATGTTTATTCACTGTTTGAACACAGGTAAGAACACTAAGAAATGATGGGAATCACTGCATTTACAGTACAAGAAGGACTCTTACCCTCTCCATAGCATCTTGATTGTACGACAAGTAATACAAACACATGGACACTCCTGTTGCTGCCATGGAAGGACGAGGAATCTCCAGCAACTTTTGCACTCCTCCATGAGCAACAAACTCCGTTGCAAACTTGTTGTGTAGCAGCAATGATGCCAAATGCTAAGGAAGGATAAAAGAAGATTAAAGTGGGATTCTTCAAACTGTCATCAATTCCCACAGAAAAACAGACGGCAGAAAAAGCAAGTGCTCTGTGCTTTGTCTACCTCATTGCCTCCTCCCATTACATTTAATCCAGAATGTACATTTATCCCAATGACAAAAGAGGCACTACCACTTTTTTACATGTCTTGAAAAAGAAATACAAGAAAAGCAGAGCAACTCAGAAATTATCCAACAGGTCACCTTAAGATCTCCCTATTGTCATCAAATTCACTCACTTTCTATTACCACTAATAACTATTTACGTTTCCATTCATATTTTGATTATGACATATTGCTGATACAAGGAATTTTACAAAATGAAGTGTAAAGGCAATTAAAGGGAAGCCTGTAGCTGCACTGAAGTGTACTGCACACTGCTTTTCTCTATTACCTACACCTTAAGAGGAAACAGTAAGAACTACTGTAAATCCACTCTACTCCCACGTGAAGTAACCTACAGCTTCTGTAGGAACATTGCTCCTTTAAAATAAATTCTCAGACAAATGACAAAAATACAGAGAGGAAGACTCTGGAGGATCAGAGGCAGAGAATTTATTGTGAAAGAGGGAAAGAATGCACAGAAAAGTTTAACTTGCACTGCTGCACTGCAGGTTTGGCTTGAATAAGGTTATTTTGTGCAGCTTTTTACCTTGGGGAGGTAACCTTAAAGATGACTCACACAAAATTAGTAATTCAACCACTGAGCTCAGAGATGTCATACTGGGACTTCTGGGAGTAAGATGTTTATGCTCCTTACCCCTCTCAAGTGTCCTTTGAAATGGCAGGCAGGGGAATAACTCAGGAATGTTATCTAAGGGCAGCAGGAATGCAACCATTTGACAGAAAAAGGAATTTTTATCATCTCCAAATAGGAAGATGAAAGGCAAACTTAATGGCCCTTCCTGAACAATTAAGATCTTTTTATTCCCTCCCTCCTTTCCTGGTTTTTTTTTTTTCATTTTAAGTGCTTGACACTTAAAAAACCAAAACTGCAATGCATTCAAGTTGAGTGAAAGCCAACTCCAGTCCCAGGGAATGGTGCAAGAGACAGGCCTAAAGAAGATAAGCACTTGCCTTTGACACATAGCAAGCATATGTTCAACGTTTTTACAATGTTTATGGTATATTTTATGTGTTATGAGAGTAATTTACCTTAAGGGCTTCAAAAGTGAGCAGCACATCGTTGGTTCGCTTCAAATCAATGTAGTACATCATCAGCTCCCTTGATCCCAGTTGCATGAAGATGGGTAGCAGCTGAGAAAAACAAAAACAGGACACCAGCTGAATGTTTCATGAGAATTACAAGGTCTCTTTTGGTTTATACTCTCTCAAACCCCCAGTTTTCCCCTATTAGCAGATACCTGTTATGAGAGGTCAGTAGTAACCAGCTCCATCCATAGGAAGCAATAAAGGTTAACAGACCTCTTGTAATACATCTGCTGACTGCAGCAAGGTGCATGGCAGCTGCCACACGGAAATCTTAAGACTCTCCTTCAAGTGCGGCTATGGAAGTCCACACAGATACCACCCTGGAGAGAGGCTCCACCTTCCATCTGTGCAAAGACAACTACCCAACAACTGAACAGAAAAAACAGGAGAGCAGGGCAACAAACCAAAACCCTTTGCATCATTCTTTGTAACACCTTCATGCTATTAAATCCTATTTTTATAGCCTGTTGTTGCTGGCGTATGAAGCAATCCAGTCAGCATGCAGGGTGTTAGGGGGTAATGGTTTCTCTGGCTCTCACAAAAGCAAGGCACACATGTGCACACACATAACATCTATCACAAAGCAAAACTGTGTTGCTTTGTTCTGTTACAAAATAAAGTAAACCACAAAAAAAGGAAAAAATAAAAAAAGGAAAATGGAAACACACTTTGGTAAATCTGACACAACCACATGATTTTGTCTGTTTAAGTAATATCAATTTTCAAAAAGCATCTACATAACATGGGCCCTGCCACTTCTCAAAACTACCACAGAGGTTACACAAACCACTTCATTTTGAATTTCAAGTTATTTCCTCAGACTTTAACTTGCCGGAATCTATCGTATCCCCCATAGGAAACAGGAAAAATGTCTGCATTTCAAACAAAGTGTCGTGTAAGCAAGCACCAAATTCAACAGGAACATGGGACAAAATCCCCAGGACCATGCTCCAACTACCAGACCACACATCTGCTATGTTCAGGTTTGAGTATTACCCACCAAGTAATAGTCAAACTAATGACTTCATCAATTTAGAAGTCATCAACAACTCAGGAAAAGTCACCAATCTTAATCATGACAGGAGATACCAGAGTGATAAAACAGTTCTGCCAATTTCTCCCCACAATTCCACTCAGCTTTGCATGGAGAATTAGAGCACAAAGTGCTTCCTCCCACCTTCATATGCTCACCTCTTGGTACTCCCCCAAGGGAGTCAGGTACTGAAGAATCAGCCTCTGCTCTATGGCAGGAGTCAAGGGGTAAAGAGTGTAATTAGTGCCAATCACCCACGGGGACATTTCTGACCAGCTGCTGTTGGACAGTTCAACAAACATCCGCTCTGGTTCCGAGGTGGAGAAGCCCAGCTTTTGCTTGGCCTTCCGGAAGCCGTCTCTTTCATGTTGTTTCCCTGATTTGTTTTTTCTCAGTCCCCCATCATCTAGCTTTGTAGCAGAGTTTACTCTGCTACTGGTCTTATGACTTGAATCAAGATGAAAGGAGATCTCCATATCACCAGAAACTTCCTCTTGCTCTCCATCTACTGTCATCTCCCCATAATCCATATCCACAGCCTCTTCATCGAGGGGCAGAAGAGGATCTGATGGCACTTTCCGAGGACTGGGGCGCTTGTTTTCCTGTTTTGTGGTCATTTCGGTGACCTGCAACTCTCGTAGCCGACGAAGCACCAGAGCCACCTGTTTCAGAAAAGCAGCACTCATGAGAACACATTCCTTGCTTTGATCATGCAACTCACCTCAGACAATATTTTTTGTTATCATCATATAACCCGCCCCACAGCACAAAGTGCTGTATGAGTACACTGTGAGGTACATTTGCCCAGAGAAATAACACTTTCAAAGTGAGTGAGAGAACTCAAATCCATTTCGCTACAGCTACTTTCATTCTAAAATATCAGCACCATCTCTCTTGTGTGAGAAGGAAGTGGCTGGAAAGCCATTAGGAGCAGATGAGCTATATTGGTGCTAACAGAATCACATACCAGCTCGCAGCATCCTTCCACCATCTCTGCCCAGCCTGAAATAAAGGCAACATTCCCTTTGGAAACAGCAGTTTTGGTAAATTGCAGTTCCACAAAACCAAAGGTCATGCTTTTACATTTAATGTTTAGAAGTCACCACAATTTCATCATAGTTGTCTCCATGTTGACTTACCTTTTATTTTAAAACCTCTGTCTGGTGGGCAAATCACAACGTGCAATAGTTACAGATGTAAAGCTTCTAAAAAATTCTTCTTTAAGGAAGGTATATGAGTCTCATTAAAAAGTGAAGTATTTGACTTCTTAGGTTTCCATTGGCATTTAGAATACAACTGCTGTTAACAGAACAAGCAGACTGCATGCTCCCACTCAGTCAGGAAAGGATGGAAACTATGACTCTTACAGACAGTATTACAACCACTGTAAGACTCATATTAACCCATGAATGTGAACCTCCCATAAATAAGAATTAGAAAGAGATAACTACTCCACAAAGGGAAAAGTGATTGAGAGATCATTACCAATTGTGAGTTCTCATCCCTGTAATTTGCAGCAATGTCCTGGTTTTCCATAGCTCCTCCCAACAGTCCCGTTGCATATGTCCTTAGTGGCTGATCAGCCTCTCGTGCCCACTTGAAGAGATTTTCAACTATGCCTTCCTAGAAAGGAGAAAACAAGAAACCAGTTCCAGCAGTTACAGTTTATCCTTAACTTCCAGTCCCAGTGAAAGCACTTGTTGGGTAGAATTCTCTCTTATCTCTAGTAATGACCAGGCTGGATTTCCTACCAAGCATGTAATGAATAAAAATACCCAGAACCAAAACAAAACAAAACAAAAAAAAAAAAAGAAAATAAATAAATCTAAAACTTTAAGCTGCATGAAACTATGCCCAGACATTAGATATTTGGATTTCTACACCTGCAAAAAGGAGCCAGTTAAGGTACTTCCCAGGACGCGGCAAAACTCTCCAGGAACGAATTAGTCCAAACAAACAAGTCCAAAGCTCCAGTCAGTTTCACTAATAAAAGTCTCCAGCAATTTAGCAAATTTCAAAGAAGCTGTGTTAAACTTACATCAAGTAGAATGGAATGTGGCTAAATTTAAAACAGTCAATTGCAAAGACAATGGTTTATAATGAAAGATTAATTTGTTTTCTCTAAATTGCCACTGGATTTGGAAACATCAGCAACAACCCATCATTATCATGGCAAATATTGCATATAATTTGAATTATACAATACAATAAGAGATCAGTGAAAAGTTATAATGAATAGACACATTTAAATGGGAACTCTCAGTTTACAGATTTTTAGAGTTGCCTGTTACATATTTAAAAACAACTGTTTTATTATTTCAATGCTCTTATGTAATGAAAAAAAATTCTAACTGATGAGATGTGAAATCCCTTGGTCGCTAGAGGGCCTCTTTGTGACGGGAACAGCATCCTCTTTTCAAAGCCTCCTATGAACAGAAGCCCCTAAGGGCCCGAACAGAGCCTTAGATATTCTCAAGTCAAAAGGAAAACAGTCCTTAAGTGCAAAACTCAATTTCATTTCAGTTTACAGAGAACTTTGGTCTCTGAAAATAGTTACATTCTCCTCAAATGGGGAACTATTGTTTTGGTTTCAAATTTTTTTTGATCAAGGCTTCCCAGCCTCAGCTTTGGGACAGACCACAAAGAGCTCAAACTGAATTAAATTTTCTACAAAATGAGCACATTATTCTCTTTTTTTATCATGCTTTAGAATTTATATGCATATTTCCAATAGTAGAGAAATTAATTTAGAACTTTTATATAAAGGACTACCTCAATTCCAAACTTCAGAAAAACATCAATTCTTACAGATGAGGAAACTGTGGCTTGAGTGAAATTTTCTCTCCTCACTTTCCACTCTGTGTGCATTCCTTCAGAACAACTCACTTGTCAACATACAGGAGTCTGATTCAGCTGTCCATCACAGTTCCAGATAATCCCCACAGAGCATGTGGATTTTAGACTGCTTGGTTAAAGTATGACTTGCTTATCACTTAGCTCTAGTAAAGCTATTGCTCTGCTGGAGTTGAGGATTACTGGGCAAGTCCTCCACATTCTACACAGCCTGCTCCATACACAGGCCTATAAAGTAACAATTCATATTATAACATTTCCCAAAACATTACATTAAGTTCCAGCTCCTCTGTTTGAATCAGTCACATCACACTTGTAAAAGCTATGAATACCCAAGATTTGATTAACTGAAGAAGCCAAGAGCAAAAAGCCTCAAACCTTTAGTAAGCCTGAACAGATTGGCTCTCAGAGACAAGATTTCAATATGGCTTTTTACTGGCTTCTCCTTTAGAAGTCTTGTTGAAGTACAAAACAAAGCAAGCTTAAAACACAAGCTTTAATAAAGGTGATACCTTTTCCTGAAAGACAACAGCTGTTTCCAGTCCAGGCATGATGTCCAGAAGAAGTCTGCAGGCAGCAGTGTTTAGTGGAGGTTCTCTGCTTGTCATCACATAAGCATTCACTAGCTGGAGAAGATCAGGAACAGCACTGGTTTGAAACTCAACTCTGACCAAACCCAGAGCAGTGAAAGCCTTACAGCTCCCACAGCAGCAAAACAATAAAGTAAGGAATGCCAGTCTAAGCCCTGGATCTCAACATGGCCAGCTTTTAGCCCATTCCCTCAGTGCCTCAGAAGTTGAAATTACTTCTCAGAGAAGCCGAGAGCCTCTGACCTGTTGTTCACTGACTAAATACCTATCTTAAACTGATTTGTAAAGACAAATGCCTTGAAAAACTGTAACAGTAACAGTGTAAACATGAAAAGATAACTAAAAAAATTACTATAAGAATTGCACATTTTTAATTGTACCTTATTGTATTTGTTTATCACTTGCAGTTTAGGAGAGAGACATGCAAGCAATCTGTCAGAATCCTTCCAGCAATGTGTACTGATACAGGTGTTTGCAGGGATGCAAAGGTAACAAAACTCTAGCTATTAAGTCATGTTAGAGGTTAGCAATGCAAGTGGAAAGGCAGACTCTTGCCTCCTGATTCTCTGCCTGAGTCTTCTAGAGCTGACATTCTCTTTTGCTCCTAGAGGCAGCCCAGAAGTTCCAAGCATTCAGAAACAAGGCACTGCAATTAGTGGTATTCACTTCTACTACAAAAAGAAATTATGCATTTGGACTTGTATTAGAGGAGCTACATTTTCTTTAAAGAGACTGATAAACCTCAAAAACAACTAATTCAGTTGTTGCTACAGACATTGCAATAGCTCATTAACTCCCCTTTACTTGAGTCACTTTTACAGTGGCAAATGAGTTGTTCTTAACCCATCTTAAAAACCACTACTACGGAAAAGAGAATTCTGACACCACTAAAATTAATATTAAACAAGTACCAAGGTCAACCAGCACAGAGGAAGTAAAAGCAATAAGGTGATGCGAGGAATTGACAGAGAAAGTTCTCAGAGCACGCCTACCGCATTCATGAAATCATCATTCTTGAAGAGTATCCTCAGTAAGTGACCAAGCATGCACTCTGGGTCTGCCCGACCTGTGGGACAAACAGGAATACATTTATCTTCCTACCTCAAGATGCCAACATTAATGTTGAAATGGTACCTTCAAACTGACTGTGGGATGCTCTAGTGTCAGCACACAGAGCACAGCTTCCAGTGCAAAAGCAGTGTCAGACCTTGATCAGCAGTCAGCACATTCAGGCTAAAAACTCTACTTTTGAATATGAGCTACCAGGGTAAGCACTGGGACACAGCTGGTGCTGCCAAAACCACTCAGGACACCTCACCTGGGTGTCGGTCATCAAACGGGTCCGGGTCCCCCTTGCGGTACTCTTCAGTCTCCTTCTCAATCAGCTCGGACATTCTGCAGAAGGAACAACACAAAGTGAGAATTCACACTCACAGAGCACAGCTCCTCACATTCACACATCTGTCAGAGCACTCCAGACCAAGCCCACCAGCTCTCACCCAGTGTACAGTGCCACCAGAGGATTTCTGACTGTCCACAATATGAGGGGAGCAAAGTCTGGCCTCTACTATCTCACTTCATTTTTAGCTCCAAAATTCACTGAACCCATAGCAACACCCCAGAGATGCACAAACATAACACTCTGAAAGGCTTTTATTTACTCTTTTATTTGCTCATGCTAGACTCCTTATGGTGTTGTACAACACACAGCGTAGACAACTAGAGTAAATAAAAGGCTTGAGTAGTACTTCTCACCACCACAGTATCTTTCTTTTGCAGCAGAGCAAGTCCTGAACAGGTGATTTAGTCCTCCACCCTGTTCAGTCTGTGCAAGGGCAGCTGTTCAAACTGCCTTCACAGATTTTTGTTATTTTGCACATTAAATTTCAATCATGTTGTATAATTAAATACAAGTACTTAATAAATATTAAATACTTTTATTAAGTGCTGTGTAACCTCTACTCAATTACTTTCTACCACGTGTCAACTACCACCATGGATAAGACAAGGAGAAACATAGTCAGCTCCCTGTTCACAGACCTTCAAAATTCATTAAATGCTCCTCTATATCAGAAAAACAAAATTGAGTTGGTTTGGAGCTATGTCTTGCCTTAAACTGAGAAGCAGCCTCAGTAGACACAAGAAATCCTGTGCTCTAATTCGCTCAGAATGAGCAGTAAGAGAATTAATTATTATTTTTATTTACACAAAATCAAGAAGAGGAAAACTATCTCGCGATCAAGCAATAAATAATTCCATAGTCATCCACTGTCCTTCTCTATGTAGTGTTACAGTTTGAGGTGAAATAAAGAGCACTCAATTAAACTGAAAAAAACATTAGCAAATTAAATCTCATTTCCTTGGTATAAAACATGTTTCCTTCCCCTCTACGGAGGTCCAGAGTGGGAGGCAGCATCTATGTGCAACACAGCATTTTACAACAAGGTCTTAATACCTCAAAGTAGTTATCTCAGCAAAGTTTATCATAGGGGAGGGAAAACTGCTGGAAGGCTGCAGTAATCCCTGGGAAAATATTTGTCTTTCACAGAGGATTTCCCTTACACCACTGACTTCTACTCCGTTCCTTTCCAGAAAATATCCAGTGTTCCCAGGCATGATTAGAGGCAAAAATGTACTTAGTCCTGCCTCTGTGAACTACACCGACGTGCCAGTGTGACTGAGGACGATGCCTGCCAGATTCTAGGAATAGCAAATTGGCTCATTGGGAATGAGGAGAGAACTTTCCTGCTTGCCTTTGATCTGACAATTATCTTTCAACAAACTGTGAGGTTCCAATATTTACTTTTATAAACCTGACTGTGAAGAGATGCAAATTGTGTCCCTTGTTAATAATAGGTGGCACAGCTTGAGCTCTCAAGAATTTCTGGCAAAAGCAAGTTACTTAAATACTCCACTGCCAGCTCCTCATTTTTTTCCATGAAAACTAATAGCTTGAGGGAGCTCTGCTGACAGAAAACTCAGACAAATGGGGAGCTGGGAAGCAGCACCCTCCCCTTGTCAGGTCTTTTGAGGTGGTAATTAGCATTTTGGTGACATGCCAGAAAGGACAGACAAGCAGCATGGAAAGTGAGCACAACTCTCTGGCCAGTGCATCCTGTCTGGGTAGGCAGCCAAACAGTGAGCCAGCTCCCAGTGCTTTCAGGGACAACAACATTATCACAAGCTCAATGAAAGAAAAACGTGAATCACTATGGAGTGAATTATGGAGGTTTTGAGATAATTATTCACAATTGTTTGACCAAAATACAAGAAAAAAAAAAAAAAAGCACTGCCCTTTTGGAATTGATTTTAAAAAAAAAATTTAAAAATCAAGCTTGGTTACAATACCCTTCTTTTAACTAACACATACAAAGGTGGTTTGTAACTTGACTTGGATGAATCTATCTAGATCAGCAGCTTTGTCAATTCTCAATTGAAGAAACAGGAGAGTCAAATAACTACAAAGCTCATTCTTGCCTTCTAACATAGGCACTTGGTACACAGGGCTGTAACAAAACACAATTCACAAAACAACAGAACTTTTATTCAGGTTTCAAGATTTTCTTCATTCACTTGGCATTATACTGGTTCTGCAGCAACTTCCAAGTTTGCAGACAAGATGTAGGATTTAAATAGAGCCATTTACTTTAACTAATTTTTTTTCTCTTTACAACTGTCTTTGGAAATTTAGTCAGGTCCTCATTTTCACTTGCCACAGACTGAGCTCACCTTGGCAGTGGGGAAGGAAGGGACAGGGGTATACAGAAAAGTATGTCAATTTTTCAAGGCTCCCAGTGATCTAGATGGCAAAACAAAGCCATCTTAATCCTGCTCTGTGTCATCACTTAGCATTAATTACTAACTTGAGCCTTTACAGCAGGTTGCAACAGCATAACATGCTCTAGGATCCCACACCACAATACGGTTGGTTTGTGGAGATGAAGTTATGATGTTAAACTGCTGATTTATTCCTTTGATGAAAGAGGGTCCTGGAATCCAATGAAGGATCCAAGTTCCAGGATTTGCCTGATTGTTTGAACAACACTTGCATCCAGGTTAGGAAGTAACACTTACTGCAGGATCATTTCAATTTACGGTATTTTTTAAAACCATGTATATTAAATATCTGTTGTTTGCTGACAGGCTTTCCAAGCAATTTCTTCCATTCATACCTTCTAACTCTCAAGTGTTTATCAATCCAGAAAACCAGCTTTGTGGAAGTGACAATTCAGCTGTGGTCTGTAACTGGTGCTATTAGTTTTGCTGTCCTTGTCCCGTTACTGCACTCTCACCTGTGCTGCCTCAGCATGACAATCAGCAGATACCCATCCACACAGGGAAGTTTTCTTCCATTTAGCTCACAAGGCAGAAGGAAGTAGAGAAATATCCCTCACAAGTATGACCACAGCTCCCTCTGTTCTAAGACTAAAGCAAGATGCAAGGGCATTGCTCTGCCTCAGGACGATGGCCAATGCAAGCTCCAGTTGGTGAGGATTCCTGGGGAGCATGTCAACAGCAAATTCTAAATACCTAAACAGCTAAAACTCTCTCCTGCAAACAGAAATACATCTTTCATTGATAATTTAAGCACAGTAAATCCAATTTCTGCCAAGGCCAGTAGATCTCCTTGCTACGTACCTTAAATAAATCTGTACTATCTCCACTAAAGCAAAAATACCCAAGCCTTCACCATTCATAACCACTCTGCCTGCTGCACAGAAACCTTGAGAATCAACACTTATCAGGCTTGTCTGGGCATAAATAATGCAGGGAGCTCCAGGAGCTGAGTGGGACCAAGAAGTGCCAGACTGCTAGAAGCACAAGAAAATACATGTTTCATTCAAATGTCTTTCAATTTCTTAGAATGCAGTAAATTTCTGGTTATGCCTACAAGAAAAAGCGTTGAAATGCACATATGCTTCCTTCAGACAATACACAAGGATATCCCAAAACCTGTCTCATGATCTTCAAGAGACCCACTAATTTTCAAGTGTTTAGGGTTGGCTTTCTGTGGCTCATCTCCCTCTTCTGTGCTGCTATTTTTAAAATGCAGTAAGAACAGCAAAAAAGTTGTGCCCAGTGGGTGAGGCACAGCACAGACCTAAGCAAAGAAGCTCCACCAGATTCCTGTTACTTCTACCCAGTGCCAGCTCCAGTTCTGTGCACTGACTTGTCTGACCCAACCAGGCAGGAGAGACACCTGGATTGCTCCTGAAGTGCAGAGCAGTTGAGTCCCGAACACAGGAGGCAGGCCACAGGTCTGCCAGCAGAGCTGTGAGGATTTGGGGGAATTTCTGCAAATCTCCTCTTAAAGCAGGAGTAATGTCAGTCTACCCAAATTAGGCCTGGCTTGGGAAGCCACAAATGCAACTGGTACTTCAAATATTTCTCTTGTATTAGATATTGTCTTACAATTAATGGTATTACCTATACTGCTCCAAAGAATTTATTGGTCCAGGGAATATTTTTTTCACAATACAATGCCAGTCAATCATCACACAGCTTAAAAAAGAAATCAAATGTTTAAAACTTCACTTAAAACATGCCCTATGAGCTTCAATAATATCTTCTCAATATAGTTCCTCCTACTCATTCTACTCTCATCCTTTCATTTAATCTGATCAATGTCACTGCAATCTCAAATCCCTCACACCTTGCTTCCCATCTTGATGAATGTTTTACAAGCTTCAGGTGCAGATACCAAAGTTATTTCAAGCATTTAATGATGCTCCTGACTTCTATTACTTCAGAGAATTAAAGTCATGTTTTAGAGACAGTTTGTAAGATGTCTTTGTAATATAAATTTCTTACTAAAAGTTTGTATTTAAATACCACACTAACAGTTCGATTTCCAGACCAAGAAAATGAATTACAGGTTACCAGGTATGTGAATACCTCAAGAAAAAACATAGTAAAAGCTGCTGTCATGTAACTTCAGATATTCAGCTTTAGGAATTTGCTTAATAGATCTTACCTGGTGAGAATAGGGACCATGTCTTGCCCACTGCCATGTTCTTTCTCCCATTGCTCAAGCAAAGTAGTGAGCTCAGCCTTGGAGTCCACATGCCCAGATCCTGAAGTCATGGCTTAGCCTAAGGCAGAGGTAACAACCAAAAAAAAAGGGCATAAAAATGAGCAAGAAATCCCACTCTTTCACTATATTCATTGAAATAATCTAAATCAAATATTACAAGTCATTTGAAAGAGGCAAATAATACTCAGCAACAAGGAGTGAGAAGATAAAGTGACATAACAGTGCTTTCAAAGGTGAAAGTTTCTTTCTGGTCCTTTGCCTGCAGACTAAAGAACACGTGCACCTCTGAACACAAGTCCTGACTGGTGCTCCCCAGCCCTGACCAGGCTGGTTGGAATGCACAGCTCACCACAGCTGTGCTCACTGCTGAGCCTTTTCAAAGCTCTACCTCAACTCCATGAGCAGACCTGAGTTACCCTTGGTGGTGATTTACTCAAGAATCAACCCAGACAGGGCAGCAAGACTGTGATCAGTGTCGTTATCCCAGTCGAATGCCCTGCAGCCAGTGGTGGCAGTGCCAACAAACTCCTTGGGTCCACAGTGCTGAGGAGCAGAGGCAGCAGCCCCAGCACTGCGGGCAACGGGAGCAGCCCCAGGACAGCCATGGCTGGGAAAGAGCCGGGCACCACTTGTTCAGGGTTTCCACGAACAGGCAGAAGCTCCAGTAGGAAGGAAGGATGATCACAGGAGGGAGCACTGGAGCGATTACTTCAGATCTATCAGCCTTTACTTGCATGACAGCAGCTGACAGAAGATTTATCTTCCCATCCTCAAAAGTGAGAAACTCCTACAGTACTGAGTGACTTGTTGAAGCACCATTTAATGAAGAGAACTATCACGGTAGGTTCTGTTTAAGCCTTTAAATTTCCAGCTGTCAGCCTTTGTCAATCAGGAAAAAACCTATGAGAAATATTAACAGCCTAAATCAGAGCAAAATCTATCTCAAAATACTGTGCCCCTAGTTTCCAACCTGACAGACTGTGATTGCTGTGAGGAGTTGTAACTTCTGGAGGAAGAAATAGCCAAACCTAATTTATAAACTTACTTTGTATTGGAGGTGGGGGAGGTACACAAAGCAAAACAGATTTCTTCACATCCAAAAACACACTAAGATTTTTAGCATTTCATTAGCCATAACACAGCCAATATCCATCTGCCATGAGATTAAATATCCATTTGTCATAACTGACCAGGAGAAAGAAGTTTTCAAAGCAGTGTTAAATACAGAAGCATTTAAGACACTGACATACACATCAACTCCTGAAATACATGTTCAGGAGTCAGTCAATTGACTGACTCTAAAGGCAGCCATAGCATAGATTACATATGCATTTATAACCCAAGTTGTCTCAGAAAAACATCATCATAATTTAACTGTGTGGTGGACACCTCCAACTGGTTTAAAACTTTTCCTCACTCAGGGAATGGATGAAAATTCCTACAGTTCTACCTCTTGTCTCATAGGTGCTTCTGAATTTAATGTACTGTGACTGGTTAGTTAAATGGGAAGTATGAAGTTAAGCTCACTGGCTGAAGATTAAACTGGCAGAAACTGCACAAAAGTCATCACCCAAAGACTACAAAAAGATAAAAACCTGTGACTCCAGGAACACCATTTTGGTAAGTACTATATAAAGTGGGAATATGCTAACAAAAAACTACCTAAGCATGAAGAAAGATGATGTTTTCTAAATCACAAGTAATTATGATTTTATCTAGGGCATTCATAATTCATTCATTCATTTCAGAACTGCATCAGGAAATTTGATGCAAATGCATAAATTGCTTAGGAAGAAACACTATCTAGATGCAGGCAAAAACATAATGAGCTTGTATACACATACACCCCCCAAAACACCTTTGAAAAGAAAAACTACTCCAAGCTCATAAAGCTCCATTTCCTTTTTCATTAACTGAACACTACTTGCCAGCAGCACTTCAGAGCTTTTAAATATCACAGAAAAACATTCAGACAAATCAACTCTGGATTTCAGAACACAAGTGCTGTAACAGAATCCACATGCGACCATTTCAGACATCCCCACCTTCATTCTGTACTCAAGGGACACAGAAAAAAGGGCCCTGTGATCTCAGAGCTTGTACAAGGCCTGTGCAGGCTCTCCTGCAATCTGGAGAACAATTTACTTCCTCTAAAAACCCTTAACTGTTTCTGCTGGAAAATAGGAAAGGTCCAGCAATACCTGCAACAGGTCAACAAAGTCCTAGTCAGGAACACCACAGGAACTGCTCACAATCCCTCTGGGACACCCTGTGCTATACCAAAACCAAGTGAAAACAGAAAAATCCCAGCTATCCCTAAAATCTGGAGTATTTCCTCAGTAATGTACATTATTGATGTAAATAACTGGTACTGACAGACAGCTGTTTCCCTGAAATGAAGTTATAACATAGAAATGCCACCCTTTCTATCGGGACACTGCAACGAAAGTGAATGTCTCGCCCAGGCATTTCATCTCTTCCACAGGCTTATCCCTCCCAATCTACTCAAATAAATACAACTGTTTTAGATGGCACCACAGAAACTCCTACTGTGCTCATCTTTTTTCAAGAATTCCATCTTAAACCAAAGCAAAGAGATCTGCAGAGAAGACAAGAATATTAATGATACAAACTAACCTGTAACTGTCAGCAACACACCAGTTAGCAACAGGCCTAACAGGGAGGAAACCTGGGAGAACAGCTCTTTGGCTGTTTCCCGTGTACAAGTTGCTGAACAAATTCCATCCTAAATTGCTCTCCAAGAACCAGCAGAACCAATCAGATTTAAATTCCCAGGGGGGCAGGGGGATGTAATTTTTTTTTTCTTAATAATTTTCAAAAATCACAGTGTACTACAGATTTCAGTCTGAACATCTAATAAACTACAGAATGGGATTTTTTTCCTTAAACAGCACTATTGCCAAAATATATTTAGAATCAATAGAACTCATACCAACAAAACATATAGCACTTACTCAAAGGATTTGACTTTGAAAGACAAATATTTGCAGAGTTAACTATTGTGGTAGCCACTGCCACTGAAAACCCACACCTGCCTGTTTGAGCACACTGTGGTTGGTGCACTTGGTATTGCTTCAGTATTAAACACTACCTGGGTGTTCCTGTATCACAGCAAAGATTTCATGGGCATTTTACTCTCCTGAGATGTAAGAATTTGACAGAAAAGGGAAACCCAAGGAGTACTGAGACACAGATTCCTCAAGGTCCTCCCACATTTTTGAAACCTCAGACACTTTAGTGCTTGAGTCACCTTAGTGAGACACCTCTGAACAGCGAGGAAATAAAATTCCAGTGACCTCTAACTACAAACCTTGATCCAGTGCCTGGAACAGTTCAGCTCCACCCTTCTATCCACCAACTCATTGGAGCCTCACACAAACTGCAACACCACTACATGTCATCCCCTTATTGTTGCTGTGCTCAGGGAAAGGATTAGGAGGTTCTGGACACACTGACTCCGTATTATAAACATTTTAAAGCATGAAACCTCTTAGTGAATATAAATATACTCGTAAAATCTGAAAACCAACAGTTTGGTTATTTGGGAAATGAACTCAAAAGGTCTAACTTAGCAATTTAAGTGGGAAATGAAAGAGCCACATAATAAAACCAAAAATCATACCTCAAGCAAAAAAAAAAAATCTCTTGAAAACCACAATTTTAATCAACTTTGTAGGAAGACTGCACATTTAAATTAACATGCACATGAAATCAACGGATAAAAATCACAAGAGGATTTGTAATTCCACATTCATAAGGGCAACTCAAATTCTAATAACTGGACTTTGGGCCAACTTAAATAGTCAAGTTCTACATTGCTCCCAAAAACAATTGCTCCCACGATTTTAAGTATGGCTGAGGAAACAATGTAGAGAAGAAGACTAATGCAATAATGTAACACTGCTAAAAAAAAAACACACTAATGTTTTAAACACAAAGAATTCCTTACTTTAGGAAAAAATGAAATTCTCCCTCTCGTCACAAATATCCTTTAAAGAGATGAGGCACCTGACAGCTATTTGTCTAAACCTGTTGAGCCTGAAATAACCACGTGGAAGTTGAAGTACCACAAACTGTCAACACTGAAGTTCACTTGTGGAAATAATATATCACCAAGGAACAAAAGCCTCGCCATCTCTGGAGCACAAAAACGTGGTGTGGTGTCATATGCTGAGGGAAGCTCTGAAGGAAGTCTTCATTTATTCAACTTCCCTGTTTAACAGAGCTCCAAACTGGCTGTTATATTGAACATATCCCTAATAGTGCTTTTAAGTATTTGTTTAAAAACTCGGTTTGGGTTTTTTGTTGTTGCTTTTTTGTTTGTTTTGGGTTCGGTTTTTTTCAATTAAGGCATTTTAAGGACAAGGAAAACCACAAGGTTATTCAGTTTCCTGGAATTTCTCCTTTTACAAAACAAACTTATAACTACGTTCTGATTAGGCAGGACAATCCCCAAGAAACAGGAACAAACTTCTGCTGTCTACAAAACAGGGGAAAAAAAAAAAACAAAAACGCTCGGTTTCAACACCAATTCCTCTTCGCGCGGCTGGAAGGGGAAACACGCGGGCCGCACCTCCCGGGGGCGGGGGCGGCCGGTGACAGCTCCCCCGGGGTCCCGCACCGCCCGGCTCGGCGGGACGCACGGCCGGCCCCAACGTTTAAAGGTCAGCGGAGGCCAGAGTGGGGAGGGCGAAGAACCAGAGAGCCTCCCGCCCGAGCGGGCCCAGCGCAGGAGGAAGAGCCCGGCGGAGGGGGCGGGCCGGGCGCGGCGGCGCAGGCCCGGTCCCGCCGGGGGGGACGGGACGGG
>VXAC01002265.1:199848-245595 GCA_013399225.1 Rhipidura dahli
CCGCCCCGGCCCCCGTTACCTGCGCGCTGCCCCGCGGTGCCGCCGCCGCCCCCGGCCCCTGCTGCCGGCCCCGCGCACCCCGCGGCGGCCGCAATCGCTGTGGAGGGCGCACACTTTTTTGCGTCACCGCGCTGCGTCACGGCGCGCGCGTCACGGCCGTGAGGGAGCGGGGCGGGGGCCGCGCGCTCGGCCGGCCTGCCGGGAAAGGGAGTTCGGGCGAGGGGCATGCGCCCCCTCGGGACGGTACCACCGCAGGGAGTGCTGGGAACTGTAGTTCCTGGCTCGCGCCGCCATTGCCCAGCGCGGCGGGTCCGGGCGGAGTGGTCGGTGCTCTGCCTGGTGTTCTCCAGAGAGAGGGGCGAGGCTCTTGGCTCCGCGGGGGAGCCGCCGAGCAGCAGCTGCCGGCCGCGATACCCGCGTGTCAGCCCCGATAGCAGCATGTTTCTGGGCACGCCGCCATCCGCCCTCCAGCCCCACGGCGGGACCGTCAGCAGCGCGGCTGCCCTTCCTTTCTCAAAGCTGAGTGTTGTTCACTGTGTCGTTCACCTGTTAGGTCACCTCCAGCTGGACAGCGAGGTGTTTCAGAGGGAGGGCAGCACACAGGAGAGCTCGGATGCCGAGCACGCCGGTTCCTACTCCAGAGTTGTTCCTCCTCTTATCTCCCAACACAGGAACGTCGTCTTGCTTCTTCACATTTAAACGAGGGCTGATTTTGGCAGCTGTGGCTAAACCCCGCAGCAGAACTGAACGCCCACCTCCACCTCTGCTCCGGGCCACGAGGAGACTCAGGCTCTCCCGGCTGTCTCAGGAAAACTCCTCTTCCCACGTTCCCACCCTTTCTGCAGCTGCTGCTGATGAGCTCTGGAGAGCTCAGCCACTCTCCAGTCCTCCCCTCTGTCCCTCCAGGGGAAGTTAAGCACCCGCATGCGATGAGAGTCTGTGTGGAAAGAGACCCTTCAGCTGCATAGCCCCATCCCCGTGTGCCTTCCACGTGCAAAGCCTTCTATTCCTCTGGGATTGTTTTTCTTTGTCTGTGGGTTCCACAGTGGGAATATTCCTACTCCTGTGTGCTTTTACAGTAGTAATGAACTGTTATTCTGCACGGTCCCCGGTGTATCGAGTTACACGTGGAGAAGATCCGCTGCTCTCAGCAAAGTTACCATTTCTGAGGAGAAAGGAGCTCTGGAAAAGCACACTCCTCACCCTGGCCCTCATGGCTGGTTGGAGCAACAAAAGTATCAGACCTGCTTGCAGCATTATTACCCAGGGAAGATCATCACATCCACAGCTGCACCTCCTTCTCCTCCTGTAAGGCATCTGGGAGCCTCGAGGCAGCTACGGTGCTGTTCCGGAGGAGCTGCAGAGGTGAGCATTCCCACCCCTCATCCCCAAGTTCAGAGGCCTGACAGAAAAATTAAGGTTTCCAGTTCCTGCCATACTTATGATGCACTGGAGATGGGGTCTCTTGTCAGGGAAAGTGGCATTCAGTTCCCAGTTCACCTGAACAGGTGAGGAGGCTTGGAGCCTGCTGCTCATTGCCAGAGGCTGGCATGCTGCTGGCACAGGGCACAGCTTGCAGCCTCTCCCTGGCTCTGCCACAGCCTTCTCTACAAGCTGCCCAAAATGCTCAGGCCTCCAGCTCCTGCATTTCCAGGCCTTGGAGATATTTGGGAAGGATTCAGTCTAACATTCTTGTTTCCCACAGGGCAGGTGAGTCCTACTGGCTCACCTGTCAGGAACAAGACAGCATGGGAGCAATGAAATCCCAGTTTGTGCTGCTGTGCTCTAGTAATTGCCCAGCTACTGGCAGAAGCTTTTCTCGTGGAAAAATAAATATGAATAAAAGATGAGTAAATATGGGGAAAGAGGGTCCTCCCTCTCAAGCACCATTCCTATCTAGGATGCCCCACAGTGTCCACATTAATCCACTTTTTTGTACTGCAACTGTATAAATCCCTGCCCCAGGCAGTGTTTGCACAGGTAGAGATTCTGCTACCACACTTACAACATTTGACTGTCAGTCTTGATTAACTCCAGGATAATGAGTGCAACAGTGAGAATCCTGCAGCACTGGGTGTAGTGAGTAAGCCCCCACCCTCTCACAACAACACTTTGCCTTAATGATGCAACTGAAGAAAAAAAACCCCACAAAACAAATGCAGGCTATGGCTGTGGGTTGCAGAGCAATAAAAACAAGAGGCCAGCAGTGAGCTGACATCTCTTGCCCTGTGGGATCTTGTAGCTGAGAGAGAGGCCTGTGGTATGCAAGGAAGGGAAGGTTATCTCTGCACATTCACCTCCTTGGGTTCCCCAGCCAGAAGAACATTTTCCACAGGAAGGAAAACTGACAGCAACAATGGCTTATAGCTAAATCACACTTTGGGGTTCCTTGAAACAAGCAACCACTTCTCCCCATTGCTGTCACATCCCAGATCACCTCTCAATCGTGTGGTTTACTGGGGGCAATAAACCCATTTCATGGGGCTCTAATAAACTTCTGGACTAAAGGACAGTTAGCTATGGGATTAGAAGAGGAACAGCACTGGTAGGAGAAGCCAGAAAGACATAAATTGGCATAAAGGATGCCTTGAGTACAGCTAGGGGTGGAAATGTGTGTCTGGGATGCTTCATCTCTCACAGCTGCTGACAGAGGCAGAGAGCCCCAGGCTCCAGGCAGCAGCTTCACCTTCTGCCTGAACAGACCTTTGCTCTGAGAATGAGAAAAAGGTCATTATCAGAAAGCTCACAACATTCAGAGCCTCCTCACCACAGCTGCCCTACATGGAGAGGAAGGATTCTTTAGGCTTTTAGAAATGTTAATTGCTCACCTTGACCTCCAACACAGATCTACAGTGATAAAGATTGTTGACTTCCTACACTCAACCTTTCATTAATTGCCCCATCCTGTTGTGGGCCTCTGTTTGCTTGTCACCCTGTTTTCCCCTGCAAGTGAGCTCCAATTGAAAGGCAGCTGTGACAGAGGTTACTGACCGAGCAGTGCCAGCCTCTGCAGCATAATTTTGCTGCATGACTCATAGCAGGTGAGTAGTGAACCCAGGAATAGAGTTCAGTCCCTTCCCAGTACTGTGTGTCACACTGCAGCTGCAACTGCACCCAGCACCCAGCTGGATTTCCCAGCAGCATCCAGGGACGGGTACAATGCTGGGACCTGAACCTTTGGGAGGGTCTGAACCTTCGCTGCTCAGCTGTTGTAAACTGCTGGGTGTTTCTTTGCAACGCCCGTGCCCCGGGGAACTGCAGGAACCGGGCGGGAGGTCAGACGTCTGGGGAGCTGCACCTGGGAACGGAGCGCTTTTGCCGGGGGGGCACAGGAGGTCAGCCGGCTGTGATGCGCTTCTCTGCTGAGTGCCTTCCTCCCTTCCACTCTCCTGCGTGCCTCTGGGAATCTGGGGAGTGGGCAGCAGGCACAAAGCCCTACAAAAAGGCCTCGGCTCCAGCCTTAGGACCCTGTGTTGCTCTCCCAGCCTGGATTTGCCCCAATAATTCAGAAGTTGTTTTATAAGGCGTAAAGCAGATAAATGTCTGCAATGATACCCCTCATGCCTAAAGGGCTTTAAACACTGTCTAGACTCTGGCAGAGCACCTGACTGACGTGTATCCACTGCTAAATTTTCACGTTGTGCAAAAATATTGCCTGATGGGTTAGATGATGGCCATGGGTGACCTCCAAGCTGGCAGCCAGCACACCTCAAATGATATCCCATTTCTTGCCCATGTCAGAGAGACTGCAGATAATACAGTAGAAAGAAGTACAAAGGAAGAAAAAAGGTTCAAAGTGAAGTAAGCAGGGAAAAGCAGTTCAGTGGGATCCCCTCTGCATGGACAGACTGAGCAGAGCAAAGGGGCTGCAGGCATTGCCACAGGTTACCTGCCATCCAGGTGACCATGGGCAAACGAGGCCAAAAATATGCACACTGAGTGCCCCGATAGATGATGTGCGACAAGGGAATAGTTCAATCACTAGATGGCACACCGGCATCATCACACCACACCGGTGTCCTCCTGGGAGGAGAGGAAAAAGCTCAAAATAGCCCAAAGCAAAAATTAACAAGCAATCATCCGGGGCCGAAGTGCTTAGAGGAGCCATCTGTGTGCTCACACACACAGAGCAAAAGCACCCAACAACTGGAGAGAGACATCAAATGTAACAGGGCAGGCAAAATGTGTTCGTTCAATTGAATTCTGCCTGCGCTCCTTTGCTATTTCTGAGTGACAGTGGGAAAGGCAGGGGAGGCCCGCTCATGGATGGAGTGCAAATAGGAACTGCACGGAGGGCAGCAGAGGTGGGTACTGATCCAGGGAATGCAGTTGCCACCTTTTCAGAGAGTTGTGCCTGTTCTTGTGTGTGGAGAGAGCATGTGGGGTTTCTTTCCAGCAGAAAAGGCCAAGCAAAGTTCAAAGAGAAGTTTCTCACAGAGATAAAAAGACAGAGTGGAGAACAGTAACAGCAGGTTGGTGGCACCTACTGCAAAAGGAGTTCAAGGGTGGTTGTTTGCAGGGAGAGGAAAGAGTGATAGGAGAGTGATAGCAACGCTTCAGGGGCAGGCTTTTCTCTGGGCTGTAGCTAAAACACCAACACAAACTAAAACCAGCTAAGGTATTTATGAGGGGCTAGGGAGAGACATTTTGGCAGCAGTTGAGCTACCATTGTGTATTGTCTTAATAGGGTAGATCAGTAGAAGCAGTTCACTCTTGAAAGTATCAAGGACTGTACCATGGCCAACTGCACCAACTCTTCCAGACACTCCCAGGATCTGCAGGACTTGCCCTCAGGCAGGCTGCTCCCCAGTGTCCCAGGGTTTGCATGGATTCAGCAGTGCAGACACAGGTTCCCCAGCCAGCTCCCCCTGAGCATTTAGCCCAGACTGAAGAGAGAAGCCAGATATGTATCTAGGAACATGGAAATGCAGAAGAATGTCGTTTATCAGCTCAGATACTAATGAGAACATGAGCAGGCAGACAGCTCTCTTCCAAGCAGGCTGGTGCCAAAACGCTCCATTCAGACACTCAGTGCGATGCCAAGAGCACATAACTCTGCCTAGCTGAGCATCTGAGTGACAGCACATCTGCGTTTGCAGGCTGAAAGTCAACAAAAAAGTTAAATAGTACAAAGTGATCAGTGTTGCATGAAGTATACACTGACAGACACCTCTTGCTTTCCAGCATGGCCCCCGAATCCTGACCACGCTGCTGCACTGCTGCTACTGCAGTCTTGCTCAGAGCTTTGAGTTCAGCTTCTCACACACACAGCAACTTCAAGCAGATTTTTGTACCTCTCCTTTCTCCCAAATTACTGAAAAGTGGGGTTATTGATGTGTCCTGTGATATATGAGCTATCCAGGGGTATGAAGCTGTGAAAGGAAAGAGTCTTTGGGCCCGTGGAATGCACAGATAAACCATGCACAGAGAATATACAAGGGAGAACATGAGAAAAGTAAGGGACAGTTCGTACACACAAAGTGGCATCATGGCAACAAGACATCATTTCCTGACTAAACTCATTTTTCTAACTGGGAGTGTTAAAAGCTCATCTCAGGAACTACACAAAATCCCTTGCTAGTTTTTTGTGGTTTAACAAGGGTTTTCCTTTTTTTAATCTGTTTTGTTACTATAGGAAACAACCAGCAAAGAAAACTCTTCATACAGAAAAAAGCAAGAAAAGACTATGCACAGCATGCTGTGAAATGCCTGCAAGACACACACTGGGAATACAAACAAATTCTTCCTTATGTTTTCCAGCAACAAGGATCTTAGGGATTACATGTAACAACAGCAGCTTTAAAAAACAAAGACTAAACAGAACCAGGGAAAAGTACAATTTTAAGACTACTAGCCTTTTTAAGAGGAGGGTGGGGTTTATTTTGGGGTTTTTTCTGTGGTTTTTTTTTTTTTTTTTTTTTTTTGTTTTTTTTTTTGTTTTTTTTTTTTTCTTTTTATCAGGCCTTGAGTGCAGGTTATATATCTGCTCTCCTCATGACTTCTCCCTATAGGAGTTTATTAGGCCAAGTGCATTTATGTCTCAGTTTTTGATGCACATGGAAGCAATAAGCAAATTGGTGAGAGTGGGCTGTAATGGTGGCAGGCACATGTGCAAACATGTTAATTTTGTATTCATGAGTTGTTTCATCACAGAGGAATTCCACCAAGGGTCTTAGTAACAACTATGTGGTGTTTGTCATATGTAGCTTCTCCTGTGTTAGGCAATCCCAATTTTTGGCTTGTCCATGGTGGTGCTTGTGGCTCTGGGAGCTCCACAGGTATTGGCACCCAGCAGCCACACACACACTGCAGGTACTGCCCAAACACTGGGACATGGAGCACTGTAAAGTCTGAGCACTTGGCTCTCACATTCAGCCACGCCTAGGAAGAAGCTCTGAAGGTCTCTAAGCACCATAAAGCATCCAACAGCATTTGAGTGGGGAAATCCCCAGCTGAAATGAGGTAATATAGAGCTGAGGGAGTCTGTGCTGCGATTCACCCAACACTCTTGCCCTAAGTTTTCCTCTGCCATGAAATAGTTATGTCTTTTCACCCAGAAGAAATTACTTCCTCTGGCAGCAACTGTCTGTGCTGCCCTGACCCTGACCAGGCTCTGCATTCTGGGACAGGGATATTTGAGGGCAGCTTCCTGAAACACTGAGCACCTCCAAGCCCAGGTACCTAGGAATGCAGGTGGGGCACGATGTTACTGGTGCAGACCCAGATCCCTGACACCATGGTGACTTAATAAAGGTCTGGTTCTGCTGCTGAACTCAAAGTGCCACATCGAGACAGCAGCACCAGCTCAAGGCTCTTCCCTTCCCTCTTCCACTTGTTCCCTCATGTAGACAACAATGTCTTTTCATCCTTCCAGGAGCTTCAAATCCCTAGTCAGTGGAGAGGGAAGGTAGCAAGAATGAAGCTTCATAAATTTTCTTTGTACAAATAAATAAGAAGCACCTGACATTATGACAGGACTGAATTTTTAGGAATCAAATTGGGTGCCAACCCACAAAGGAGGAAAATCCCACTGCCTCCCAGGGCACAGCAGGCAGTGTTAGCAACTGCAGGGACATACTCACGGGCCTTGTTCTCCAGGGAACCTTGTTTGTGAACATTTAGTCGCATTTATGGGAGTGCAGGGTATTTTATATAGTTGTCTATTCCTTTTGGGATGTAGATAAGTGTTGGATCCTTATCCTTATTCTAAAACCAGCATTGATAAATGATAACCACAAAAATATCTGAAAGTCCTCCTTGCTTTTGGAGCTGGGGCTAAGGGCAGCTCAGATGTGCAGTAATGGCTGCAAACGACAATAAATTGGTGATGCAAAGCTCTGCATTTCCATTCAGGTTGAGCACCGGGAATACACGTAACACACGCCCGTCACCATGTAGTGGAAGAGGTTTCCCAGAAAGACACATTTTTACCACTTCTAGACACAAAGAAACAACAAACTATCAAAATACCAATTTCCTCAGTGAGCAGTTACAGAGAAGTGGATACCATTCCCAGCCTGGGAGTGCACTTGATTCACAATATTTCATGCTGCTTTTGCAACAACGTGTCTGTAGCTACCTTCTGCAATATGATGGTTAAATTGCAAGAAAAAGCAGCTAATTGTGAAATAGGGATATTCTGGAGGGATCATTTTGGCATTCGCCACTGAAGAATTTTTTTTTTTTCTGAGACTTTTTATCTTGCATCTTTTTTCATCAAGTCTTCTCCAGAGGAAAAAAAAAAATCATTTTCAGTTTTTTGACATACCAAATCACCAGTACAACTGGACAAGATCAACAGAAATTTTCCTTGCATTGCCTTATTTCACAGTCTATGTTTGTGTTTAATATAACATTTGCGTGCTTATCATAATTTCATTAAATTTAATGTAGTACCTGGGCAGCACTCTTCAGTCTAGTCCAGGAGGAAAACAATGCTTTAGCTCAAAGAGAAGTTAAAAAGATGGGAGGACATAATGAGAGATATTTATGGCTTTCACAGGCTGTTTGGACAGCAGGACTCACAGGAGATTTTAGCAATAGGCATACAAAGCTTTCAGCCTGGAAGGAAGAAGGAGGCATGTTTAGCCACCGTTCAAGGCTAGGATGTTATTTTCTATAAATCAGAGTTTTGCACTGTGGCTGAGAATACCAAGATTTATTTTGCTTTGTCTTGGATCATGGGAGTAAAATGCTGATCTCCTTGAAATATGTGGGATGTTAGTGACTAGGATAATAAAGGCGAGATTTCACCATAGACATTTTGAATTCTCTTCATCGCAGCTGGGATTGTTCTTCTCCCCTCCCAGCTGGGATTGTTCCTACCCTGTTGTGTATCAGACAGGTGCATCAGGCCAGATGAGCTCCTTGAGACTCAGCCTCCTCCCGCTACTCACTGTTAACCACTCTTATCTTCTCCTGGGCTACAGCAAACTGCCACGAGCGAGGAGAGAATCTCCTGGAAGATGGATCCCCCAGGGAGAGCTGCAGGGAACAACATTGCCTGCTGTGGAAAGTTTTCCAAGCAAGCTGTGGTTACCCACCATCCAGATGGTGAATATTCAGAGTTTGCTTCAGAGCAATATTTCCAGATCCGGCCATGCAACTCCCCATCTCTCCCTTTCACAAAGAGAAAAGGGAGTGCTGAGGTCTCACAGCTCCCACTATTCTGAACTAGTTCCCTCTTTGTCTGGACTTGATCAGCATTACTCTCCCAAGAGCTTTGGAAAATGGGAAAGGAAAAGGAAGAAAGTAGCTTTCTTCTAGGCAGGTTCACAAAACCTTCTGTTTTGCTGGACTGGTTGCAGAGACTCCCCACACTTAGAAGGAAAAGTTTTTTCTCCTATTCCTAATGCTGCTTGTCTTTCTTAGTCCTCTCTGGATGAACCTTTGCCAAGACTTTGGTAACACATGGATTTCATAGTTGGTGCTGTTGCACCCCTTATCCTGTGCACACAGGGGAATGTGTCACCCTGCAGACACTGTCAGATTCCAGAGCTCCTATCTTCCTTCTAAGGAAACAGTGTCTGGGGCAGGGGGGTTGCTCAGTTAGGAATAATCTCTAGGACAGAGTCAGCACTGGCTGAGGAGGGTTTGCTGGAGGGAGGGCTGTAGCTCCCCTCTTCCCCATGTAAGTGTCAGATGCAGCATCCACATCCCTGACCTGTTTTTTTCTGGAAGGACTCTTTGACTTCACCCCATGCTTCAGCCATGGTCACAGCACCCCAGTCTGCTAGTTCTGCTCAATGCCTCTCCTCCCATCTCCAATCACTTGATGCTGGGGAATTGCTGGGAGTTCTTGTGTCCCAAACATCTCCTGGGAATTCAGCAGTCTCCTTCCCACGCAGACACCAGCTGGGAGCAATCCATTCCTGCTCAGCTCTGCACCCAGACTGTACACAAGCAATTTTAAATCCAGGGTGTGGACTAGCTGAAAATGACTAAGAAAATGAAAGATGACTAAGAAAAACAAGCTTGTGTGCTGTGGAATTATCTCCAAGCTGAAACAGCTGAAGAGCTCTGCAATTCTCCTGCAAAGCCCTGAGAGGTGCACAGATCTGATAACATCAAGGCATCCCAAGAGCCAGAGTCCCTGTCTCCAGCTCATCTGCCAGCAGATGTGCCAAAACACCTCCTCTGCTGGTCTTGCAGGAGTCTCTATCAGTGAAAAAACCTGCTCTGCCCACTGCTCTTAACTCCTGTGGAGCATGGGGCTGTGCAAAGGAGCGAGCAGGGCTGTCAGCTCCTGCTGCTGCCCTGGGTCCATGTCCTGTCCATTTGTGACTCCATGGAAAGCACACCAGGCCTGTGGAAGTTGGTGGCAGGTTCACTTGTACAGGCAAACTTGTCTGGGTGAACTTCATTCCTGTCACTTGGCTGATTTCCGACCCTCTGCATCTACAGTCCCGTCATTTTCTGCCTTCTTCTGTCTCTTCTTTTGTGGTTTTTCTTTAATTTTGCCCTAATACTTCACATAATTCTGGTTGCTATGCAGGGTTTGCAGGCTCAGCTGCCTGTAACAACCTCTCTCCATGGGTGTGTGCAGCTTGGCTGCAGTGAGGACACTTTGCTGATTAATTTGCTTTTTTTATGTATAGTTATTTTAGATGCTTGGAAATAAAGTTGTTACTGATACCTTCCCTCTCCTAATTCCAATTAACTTCAGCAAATTAATCTTTTTCAGAACCATCCTTTATGTGGTCTAGGCCAGGGTGCAGACAGGAATACAAATTGTATGGCTTAATTTACTTCCCACGTTTATTCTCACCAGGGCCATCAGGTGGGTGGAGAGGGGCAAGGAAGAAGCACAGTACAACTGCAAGTCAGAAAGGGTATATTTGGACATGTCCGTGGGTCCTGTGCTGGGTCACCACACAGGGTGATGAGGGGAATCCCTGGGACTGCTTCCTCCACCAGAAGCTAGAGAAAGGGAAGGATCTGAGTCTTGTTTCCCCACATGCTGAACACATGTCCCTGCACTATAAAAAGAACCATTTGGTGTTTCATAACCCTTTGGTAGTGCCTGAAAGGGAACCCAGTACAGTTTCCAAACTCTTACAACAGGTATGTTGTCACCTTAACTGCTATTCTGATCCGTAAACAGTAAGTTTCCAAAAATAATTACCCAGCCTCTTGATTGCATTGTCCTCCCCTCCCTCCTGCATTGGCCTAGCTGGCAGATCTTGTTGCATTTTAGCAAGGAAGGCCATTCACCATGGCTCCAGCCATCCAGGTGAATAAATCATGTGTTAATGCTGCTTCCCATTTTATGTATCAGGACATTTTATTCATACAGGCAGCCCCAAATTACCTCCTTCATACATGCAGTTCCATAATTTCCCTACTTAAACACATCCACCATCAAAATTATCTAGTTAAGTCATGCCCTAGAGATTGAGCCTTGCAGGAATGAAAATGTGTTCTTGAAACATAAACTTCCTTGAGCTCCTAAACCTCAGAAACAATTGTAAAGCCAGAAGAGTCAATGAAAGAGAAGAAGTTGTTTAATGTAGTTTAAACAGTTGTTGTTCAGGGACTGCTTTTCAAATGAGTGAATTCACCTATTGTGGAGGAGAGCAGACTACAATGATGTTTGCCTATTTCAAGACTCAGATACCACCCACTGCAGAAGGGCAGGCTGCAGAGAGCACTGAATTACAGCAGTGTATTCCCACTGGGTGAAGAAGCAGGAATAGCTGCTGTGAAGAACCCCTCCCAAAGACAAGAGATGCTGGGATGAATGGCATAATGAATTGTGGCTTTCAAGCACACCAATTTTTGCCATTAGTATGATTTCTTAGTCTGTGCTTAAAAGCAAGAAGTGTGATGCCTTTTTGTAAGACTGCATTTTGTTTGCTTGCTTGCTTCTCAGTTGCATCATACTAATATGGTTCTGGTAAAGCAGAGCAAGAAGAAATTTACATCAGAATATTTTTGACACTGCTGTGAACTTGCTGATGGGCCTTCCCAAGGTAGTTCAATGATGCACTTACATGTGCTGGAGATGTGGGTTTAACTGTGCCCCTCTGTGGGAGGTCTGAGCACTGTGGATGACTGTAGGTTTGCTGCCAACCTCATAAACTTCACCCTTGGAGTGGGTGACTAAGCAGGGTGAGCCTGGCTTTAGCCAGCACCCTGCTCTGGGGATTGCCAGGAGCAGCTGTGTGACCTTTTCTAATAAGGTGTTGCCTTGTATTAGTTCATAAACTTGTTACTTTTAATTCTTTAAATATACCACTGCCTCTTCTATGAGCAAAACACCCTGTCTGTATCTCTCTCCCTCCTGTTATATCATCATATCTTTGCTATTTCTTTTACTTACCTGAAACTGTAAACCCTTCCAGCTTCATCTGGAAGAAGTGGTGCCTTGTTTTACCTTCCTGCACCCAGTGTTTCAAAATGGAGTGTTGAAGGCTGAAGAGTTTCAGGTGAGCTGTGCTGGGTTATGCAGTGACGTTATAGTGTTTCAGTGCTGACATCCTCCCCAAAGCAGTTCACCATTGGGTTAAGAAACCAAAGTCCCAGCTTTTCAAGCGGAGAGATCTTGCTTTGTAGTGACACTGAATCCTTTCTGGATTGGGCGAGTGCGGAGCTTAACCGGCAGGGGAAGTGTTCAAGTTGTTTCATGTGGTGGGATTTCCCTTGAACTTGCCCCTAACGCAACTCCCCTGTTCCTGCTCTGCGGTGGCTGATTCTTAGCCCCTTCTAGCGGGGGAAGGAGGAGGCTGCAGGCTGAGTGTTGAGGTGCAGGTGAAATCCAACCTGGATATCATGATGCTGGTTAAATAAATGCCCGTGAGGCTGGAGCACCACAAACCTAACAGGCCACTCTGAGCTGTGGCTCACTCGTGACTCCCTGGCCGAATCCTTCAGCACAAAGCTCAAGGATACGTTGTGATATTAGAAGTCGAGTAAACTTCTGATTTTCCACTTCCCCCTGCGTGACTGCTTGAGCCCTTCTCTCAGGATGGAAACAGCTTGGCAGCACCATCAGGTTTCCCATCCTGTACTTGGGATGTGCTCCCTGTGAGGCACTGGCTGGAGTGTGTCCCTTTCTTTCACCATGGGCCAGTGCAGTAGCAAGCAAAGGGACCAGTAAACAGCATCTGAAAAAAAACTCCACCAAATAGAGAAATGAGGAATATCAGAGACTAGTAGAGACGTGGAAAAGGAGGTAACTCAGTCATGGTTAATGGTGAAAGGTGGTGTGATGCAGAGCACTGTGTGACACCCCTGGGCACAGAAGGTCTCCAGGGAGCACAAGTGGTGTCACCATGGCACAGATGTCTGTGTCTCTTCAGTGACACAACAGGTTGGACCCGACATTTGAAAGAGAAGGATCTAAGAAAGGGCACATTCACGAGCAGTAGGAATTGTGCTGTCAATAGAGTACTTGAGAAACAATTGCTGTGATGTATGGTCCCATCAAACCCAACACATTTGTGCCAATGGTTTGAGGGTTGATTTATTGTTTTGTATAGGGTGTCATATGCTGACTCAGAGCTGTTTGGGTTGCAGAGTGAAATTCAGACCTGTTCATCTCACTGAGCCTCTGGACTGCACCTTGATAGTATATGCTGTTTCTAAGCATTCTGTCATAGGCTTTCATTTCCCAGAAATCTCGGCCAAAGCTCAGGATGAAAGAATCTGGAGGTATTCTAGTGTCAGGGCACTGAAGGCAAAGCTGAGCTATCCTCGTGTAAATGGGATATGTATTTTTCTCTTGCTCTAGAGGGAGTCTTCATAGAGCCTTGTCCTGTGGCTGAGTAGTTTAGGAGATGCTTCTATAACTTCTATGGAAAGTGATTGCAAGGACATTTTGGATCCCTATGTGTTTTGTAGATTACATGTTTCAGAGCATTTAATCAGGGGTATGGAGTCCTTTTCAAATCTTCACTCCCACCTCTTTCATAGATCCTGCTATAGGAAAGAAGGCCCAGAGTATACAGAACAGTACTGACCTCCCAGTCAGGAAACTGAGCATCAGTGCACCAGACTTACTTGACTGACACTTATATCTGGGCACAAAACTCAGGACTGAAGTCTCTATGCATTGAGATCAAACTCGATGCTCTGATCAGAAAAGCCATGGAAGGTACTACTTTGAAAGTGCCTTTTCCAAGTGGAATAAAACTTCATAAATTGTGCTCTGCTGGACAAGAAGAACACAGCCAAGTGCAGAAGTGCTCATACTTATGAGAGGATCAATTAGGGCATGTTGATGAATAATGCATGTGCAGCTTAGGAGAGATGGATGACATCGGTTTTATTTTTGTACTGTTAATTGAAAGTGATTCTAGGACAGAAAAAAAAGCACAAAGGGAAGATGGGGAGATTCTGGTCACAGTGTAAGAAGCTGGAGGCTCATCAAAAATGCTTCCTGTCCATTAAGCTGTAAAAACCTCAGGAAGAAGAATTGTACTTATGTCCTCTACAGCTCCTAATCCATGTAACTGATACTGCCCAAGAACCCCATTCAGGCTGTAAATGATATGAGCATTTAAAGAGTTAGAAGTTCAAGCTGTTGCTTTGAAATTTGATGGCCTTTCCTGTACTAAGATAATGTCTGCCTTGCTCTTTTGGGATCCAGTTGTAGGGCATCAATCAGTCAGCTTTATTTATCCCTAGAGGTGTGGCTCTGCCGTTCCTTGGGGTGTAGGGGTCTCCAAAGGAGACCTGGTGCAGTGGGGTGTTGGAGAAAGCCTGGGACCCTGGTGGGGAATGTTCTGTTGCTGCTCACATATTCTATCCCCACATACTGATCTGCAGGTCAAAATCAACTGCTCTTCATATCTTATGGTTCTCCCCTTGGGTCTGTGCACTGATGGGGCTTGAAAAAGCTAAGTGTCAACTCTGAGACTGAAATAACTGCTGCAGGCTAGAGCAGGAGCCTGGCAAAGCAGGAGGAGTGCTCCATGTCCCTTTGCTTTGATGCCTCCCAACATCCAGCTACAGGAATTTCCCAATGCTGGGTGCCTGCCCAGCTCAGAGCAAAACCTGCTGCGGGTGCTCAGTCATATTCAGCTGAGGCAAAGGATGTGAGGCAAGGGCAGAGGTCACATGCTGTGGTGAGCAACCAGCCACTGGCCTGAGGAACTGTGTTAGTTGGTTGTTTGTAGAGCACTTCTGTTGATGGCTGATGTGTGAAAGGCTGCAAAAGCACTTGGTGGGTTGTGTAGGTGGCTGCTCCACTCAGGCTGTGGGGCAACCACTGATCCCACCTGCAAGATTTCAGACCATTTCTTTATTAGTTTATTCTGGGAGGAGTCACTGCTGCAAACTAATCCTCCACCAGAGATGGTAAAGGACAGCTGGTACATGGTTAAAAGGAGCCAGAGCTGATGTGTGTGGTGGGACTTGAGGGTACTTCCTTGAGAAATAACACCTGAGTTTGGTACCTCAGTTCTCTCTGGATGGTGTAACTCCAGCCTCGTTGTTGCAAACCAGCAGTCATAACCCACACTTGCTGCTTGGACTGAATGTTTTTGGTTGTGGCATCTGTGGGTGCCCTGAGGCTGTACCACGAGCTGTCTGCTGGGGAAGCGTGGGAGATGTGGAGCTGTGTGACGGGACGAGCACTGCAGTGGGGCTGTGCAGACCCAGCCCAACACGTCCACCAGACAACACTGGTGTCCAATTGCAAAGGTTCATTGGCTGGGAAAGATAGTGGTTATACATCTACAGAAACCAAGAATAATCTTCTAGGCTTTCTGTTTTAGCTAACTTGATAGAAATAAGGAGGAGGTGCTCAGCTGCTGGAGGGCTCAGAGGAGTGGCCTTTGAAGCAGCCACCCTTAGCTGGGCTGTTCTTGTCCGTGTTGCTGTGGGGCAAATGCCTGAAGCACACCATGTTAAAATGTTGTCATACAGGATAAAAGCCCATTAGGACTCCTCGCTGGGGTGTCCTGCCTCCTTTAACTTGGACTTGTTCCATTGCCTCAGAGGCCTCTCCCACCATCCCTCTCTCTGAGGGTCTCCCCTGTGACAGGCTGAGGCAGGGAAGGAAAATCTGGACTCTCACATCAGGTTTAACAGAAGAAGGTCCTGGAGTGGATTTGGATGTGTCTAGGTGGGGAGGGGTGTAAAGGCTTACTGTGATCCCTCATGCCTTTACCAAGTCCCCTGGGGCACACTGTTTATGAGATGGGTCTGTGGTGCTACGGCCTTTTTATTTTGCATCAGCTCTGGCTTCCCTGAAACCCAGGAGGCCTCTGAAGTACTCACAGTTGAGTTACACTGATGATGCTCAGGTTGCTGGTACATATCCAGACCTGACACAAGTCTCCCACTTGCATTTTTCTTGCTCTGGATATTTGAGTACCAGCCTGGGGAACCAGACAGGCACGTTCTTTGCTGGCCTTGTTCTTTTTCTTCCCTGTAACAGGTGAAAACATAGAACTCGGGATGCTGTACAGGCTGAACATCTCGGTGTGGTGTCAACAGAGTGTCCTGACAGTGACAGAGGCTGTGGACATGCTGGACACTCTGTGGGACCACAGCCAGCTCATGGAGGTGAGCAGTGAGCTCACTTTTTTCTCAGCACTCTTGTCTGAAATGATGCCTGCACTTTTGGATATCCCTGGTTTGCAAGACCTTGAATTTTAAAGAACACTGGGGAGGCTGCAGAAAGGTTGGGGTTTAACAGGCTGAGGGAAGTTGAAATGTCGAGCTGGAGAAGAGTTTGGGTGGACTCAGTGATGGTTGCCCTGTGGGCAGGGTATGGAGGCAGCAGAGCAGGGTTCGTGGCAGGAGAACAGGGAACAGCAGTGGTGAACATAAATGGGTCCTGTGTCACTGGGTACGAGACAAAAGTTCTCTCCTGTGCAGAGCCCAGCACTAGGGCAGGGGCTCAGAGCCTGATGGGTTTTTATGCATGTGGAGGGATTTAACTCTGATGGGACAAGGCCCAGAGCTAAGCTTCTTATTGTCCCTACCTTGAGGGCGGTTAGAGCTGAGGCCCCCGAGGCCACTCAGCCTTCCTGACCACGGGTCCCTGTGGCTCATTAACATCTTCCCGCGGGCGGTGGGGGGTTGCCCCTTGCAGTCGCTCTCCTCACAGCCGATGGCACCGGCGGGAGCAGCCCGGGCCCCGCACCCCGCCTCACCCCGCTCCAGCCCCGGGACCCCTCGGGCCGCGGCGCCCCGCGGGGCCGGGGGGAACCTTTCTGCGCCCTGCGGAACCTTCGCGGCGGAGGCGCCTGTTGCTGCCCGGGGGACGAGGCGGGCGCTGCGACGGGGGGCGGCCCCGAGCGGCGGCGGAGCCCGAGGAGCGGCGGAGGCGGGAGGANCCCGGTGCGGGGCGAGGAGCCGGGGGCTGCGGGGCTGGGCCCGGGGCTGAGGCTGCACTCGCCACCGGGAGCGGGGCGGCCGGCCCGGGGCTCTCCTGGCCGAGCTTCGGGGCCTGAGCGAGGTTCTGATTGTGGGGGCGCCGGGGGGTGCGCATGCCCCCCGTGGGCTGCCGCGGCTCCCGGGGGTCCGCCCGTGCTGGCAGCGCCGTGCTGAGACGGAAGGGCCTGGCGGATCCCGGCCGTGCCCGGGCACAGCGCCTGTCACGCTCTGCTGTGGCCGAGCAGCAGTGATCTGTGGTACTGGTAAACATGGTCTATGGGACTGGTAAACAGACATGCAAAGTCATAATTTAATGTCTGTGTGAGAGTTGTTGGTGGGCTTTGGAAAGGGAAGGCTCGGTGTGCTGAGCTGGTGCTGCTGATCCTGTTACCTCTTCTCTCCTGATCTTGTCTCACGGCTTTTAAACTTGCTCCCTTCGAGGAATAGTTTATGGGTGACTGGATGGTTTGGTGCTCACGTTTGGTAGATGCTCATAAACTCCATTGAAATCCCCTCCTGTCTCTTTGTTGAGTGGTACAAAACTGGTGCTTTAAAAAGTTCTTACTACAACCCTCTGGTCTATGTGCAGGGAATTTTGTGTGGGGGAATTTTGATTTAAAAAAAACCCCAACGAACCCAAACAGTAAAAGGAAATAACTGTTCTTTTTTCATTTTTTTTTTTTTAATGCGAATAAGATGGTTTCATTTGCTTATCTTTATAACTTTGTTAACGTTGGTTGTCCTTTGTATGGTTATGCAAGCATCATCCTTGGTGAATAATCACTTAGCCTATAGGAAATCACTGCAGAAACTTCTGTGTTGGTTCAAGGTGTTCTGCTGCCTGGTTGAAGGTGGTAGCTTCCCTCCCTGGCTTAGAATAATGAGCCTTGTGAGTGGTCTCTGTGTGCTTCAATGGAGAATCAATTAATTCAGAATAAACAGCCTTTGTTTAAGTAGCTCTGCTCTAGAGGCAGCAGCACCCAGCAGAAGAATAAAAACAAAACAGTCTCCTTAGACCACTGCAGGTGCTCCTGGTAGGAGCTGGCATGGCCTTGGTTTGCTAAGCAAGGCTTCTTTTCCCAGGTGTGGAGCTGTATACCCTGAATATCCAGAGAGGACAATGCAGCTTCTTACCCTGTGACTTTACAGCATCAGAATATAGGTGTAGAATATACCCTGTTCCTTGAGGGTTGGTGCTGAACATGAACTTTGCAAGAAATATACGGTTGCTACTTTAAGGAAGAGCTGTTGTGGATGTGTGGCGTTTTCTGGGTTGACACTGCTTCAGAGTAAACACCACCTTCTCCCAAAAAAGCTCTGAAGGTTTAGGCACTGTGTTCCACTTGTACTGCACTCAGGTAACTGGTGACTTCTGCACCTCTAAAATTTCTTGGAGTTCCAGATTTGATACTCAAGAGTACTACAGATCCTGGGTGGCAACATCCTGTGCTCTTGTGAGGACATGAACCAAACAGCATGGGTTTTGTCTCCTCTTGATAGTGGTTGCATTTTAGTGAAGATTTGAAAGGTATAACCTGGTGTGGAAAGTTGTAGCAGGACACTGTGGTGTTCTCTGGGATCCAAGCTGACACTGTGGAATAATTCAGACTGGAAAGGGTCTCAGGAGGTACCTAGTCCCATGTGCTGCTCAAAGTGGGATCTACAAGGTCAGACAAGGACTTTGTTCATTCAGTTCTTAAACCCTCCAAAGACAAAGGTTTGTCAGTCTCCATGTCCTTGTTCTGGTGCCTGACTGTCCTCACCAGGAAGGACCTTTTCTCTAGGTCAGGTCATACCTGCACCATTGCAGTTTGCATCTGATGTCCTGCTGTGTGCCCCTGTGCACAGATCTCTGTGCAGATCCAGGAGATCTGCTGTCAGCTCCCCAAAGCCTTTTCTTCTCCAGTCTGGACCTCCCCATCTCCCACAGGCTCTCTTCACACAGCTCTGTCCCTCTGAGCATCTCGGCAGCCCTCCACCAAGCCCACTCTGCTTTATCAGTGCCTGTCATCTACTGGGGGTGCCCAAACCTGCCCGTGGTGTTTCCAGTGGTTCTGAAAGGTGCCGAGTGCCAGGGAGCCATGGTTTCTCTGGATCAGGGTGGCTGTGCTCCTGCTGGTTCAGCCCGGTGCTGTCACTGTGTGTTTCTGTTTCTGGGTGCAGGGATGTGTTTGTACACACGTGCTCAGCACCGATGTCTCTCACCCTCCTGCCACACAGCTCTGCAAAGAGCCTCGTTCATGTGCACACACGTACATGGTACACACATGTGTCAGATCACACACCTGCAGCACTGAACAGTAGTTTTTCCATCATTTTCCACATATTCCAGTTGTCACTAGTGTGACTCTTGGCTCCCCGGCCTTTCCAAACTCTTTTGCTGTCCCATGTACCCTCACTGGTTGTGCTTCCCAGCAGACAGGTCTGCCTGTTGGATTGCCTTCACTTTGTTTCTCAAAATGTTGTTTTTTCAAACACTTCTTTGAGATGTATCAAGTTACTGTGCTAGGAAGGGAGTGGCAGGCTTTTCCTGTGGAGATTGAGTTGAATCCTCTTTGATCAAACCCAGAGTGCAGAAAGTGTGCTTTCAAATATGGTTGTTTATGGGTGTGAATTGAATGAAACCGTTGGGTCCAAGGTTTTTAAGAATGCTGTTAGTTGCCATGCAACCATGTTCCTGCAATTTCTTTGAACTTGTTTCCATCAGGAGTTTAGAAGTTTTTGGGAGACAATACCCTGTGAGGTAAATATTCTCTGCTAACAAAGTGTCTTATTTGAAACCTAATTCTTGAGAACTTAGTCCTGCAGAGGTTAAGTACTGGTTGCTGTTCCTAGATCCTTGGTACAGATATAGTTTTGAGACATGTTTTCTGCTTACACAAAATAATTTCTACATTATATTTACCTGATTGTTGAGTTGATTACAGCTGAACTTGCTTCAGAGAATGCTCATCTCGAAACAGGAATTTGTTGTGTTTAAGCAACATTTTAGCTATATAAATATAAAATCAGTTATAGAGAGCTGGTATTTCCCCTGCCCTCCAAATCAGTGCTTATTAAGTACTTTCACCAACACAAAAGAAGACTTGTGTAGAATCTGATGTTTCGGTAATTTGAAACAATGAATGAAAATTTCATTTTTTGTTAACTTTAAGAAAGCTCACATTTAATTTTTAGGGCTTTATGCTTATTAAGAAACAGTCTTGAAGGGAAGTGATAAAATAATAAACAACCATTTGTTGTTTGAGAAAGGGACAGAATTAGCTGATGAAAACAAGTGTCATTATAGAGTGGGAGAAGAAAGAAGGTGGAATTACAGGTAGCCACGAGAAGGTAAATTTGTTGAACAGGCACCCTTAGAAACTGGTTAAGTTTTTGAGAATATGGTGGTGTTGTTTTGTTATTTGTTTTTCAAGTCATCCTTTTTAAAACCAGCTTGCTGGTGGCATGCAATTCTAAATAATACTAAGTTATTGATCAGTATTTTGCATGTGATAACCAGCAAATGCCAACTGCACGTTTGCTGACAAAATTGGTATATCTGAAGTTGAAACAAGTTTTGAGGGGGAAAAAAAAGATGAAAAGTATTTATTACTTTCATTCATGCAGGGATAAAACCACATAAGAATATCAATAAGATTTTTTACTTTGAAAAATATCCCAAGGAATAGAAAATAAGCTTTCAGGAATTTTTAAAGGTCAGATATACCATTGACTCAATTTATGCCTGATGTGAAATAGCAGAGTTTCTGTGCAGTCCTGTGAGCAGGACTGATTCAGTGCTATTGCAGTCTCAGAGCAGCTGTGGTAATTGAAATCTTGTTCTTACTCAGTGGTAATGCTGGATTTGGGGTCAGTCTGACACCTCCAAAAATCTTGTGGCATTTCAAAGGTATCTGTGACTCACTTGAAGTGTTACATCACTGAGACCTAATAGCAGCATTTTCAGCGTGCTCTAAAACCTGCAGGTAGGAGCAGTGATTTGAAGCCCTCTGGGGTGGCCTGTCAGTGTGTCCCAAAGCTGCTGTTCTGAGAGTGTATCCACAAATTGAAATGCACAAAGAAAGGAAGGAAGAATGATCCAAGTTTGGTATTAGTGACAGTCAGTTATTCAAGCATTGGAAAAGATGTAAAGGCTGGTATGCTCTTGTCTGGAGCAAGTATTGATCCTCTGCTGGGGAAAAGTGCTGAATAACTTAATGACTGAAGATCTCACTCAAAGATGCAGAAATCTTTAGGGGAAGACTGTTAGCCAGTTGCTTCAAAACCAGGCTGAAGAAATGTGTTAGATGCAATCAGCGTGGCTTGTGGTAGAAACAGAGTACAGCATTCAAACCATGCAAACAGTGCCCTCTACTACTGCCCTAAATCCTGAGAGGAATTTCTGAGCTGCCAAGTCCAGTTACCATTTCCTCCTTGGAGACCTGTTTGAAACAGAGGAGAGTTGAGATGAACCAGTTTCTTGCTGATATGACTTGAGTTACTCTTTCCTCCCCCTCCTCTGCACATGCACACACAGTGGTACTGGTAGGAGCTAGCCAAGAATTAAGCGTATCAACAAAATTTCTGCCATTGTAACTGTTTCTATGCTGCTGGACCTCTGATGGCAGATAAATAGAAAACCAAAGGTGGGAAAGCTCAACATGGGCACATGCTTTCTTGGGTTACAAATACAGTGAAACTTACACTGGACCAGGAGGACTTTGGTCGAGTCAAGTGCAAAACAGCATGTTTTATATAAGAGAGGCACTAAACTTATAAAAGTAATTAAAGGGATTTTCTAGTGATTTGGCAGAAAACTTTAGTGTTCTCTGTGGCAAGCCAGCTTGATCTAATTACCAAAGGAGTGGAGCTACGCAAGGGCAGAATTGACCAACAGACAGTGCAGAACCTGGCTTGTCAGGTACAAAGAGTTTGTAGGGCAAGCACAGGATGGGAAGTAATTGAAACACAGTGGAAATAACATCATTTTGACATGTACTTTCTTCTCTTCACAATGAAATTTTTTAATCTAAATTTCTTGTGAAGAGAACTATTCTAGCCCAACAGAACTGTGGAAATGACATTTTAGAGACATGGTAATTCACCAAAGATTTTCTCCAGTTTCTCAAGTCTCACCCAGAACATCAGCATCAATAAAGTGTAGGTTATTATATTTGGAGTTGTTGAATCCAGAGTGAATAGGTTGTTAAAGTGTATCGATCTTATGTGAATTGCTCTAGCTGTTTGTTGCTGATACAACAACCAAACCCCAAACCAAACAAAATCCGTGGACCCGTCAAAGCCTGGAAGTGGATAGTGGAGCACAGGTGCTCACACTGCCTGCTGAATCAATGTGGGAAATGGAATGTTGCTCAAAAAGAAATTGATTGAGGAGGGCTGCTGGTGGGATTTACTCAAAATTAGTGAAGCAAAAGAGACTCTGTTACATGGCTGGGGAGTAGCAGTGCTCTGGAAGATCAAAAAATTCTAATTAAATCTCTTGTATCAAGCACATACTTACAAATGGGATTTGTGTGGTAATTGTATTCCCATGACTGCTTCAGTCAATGAGGGTGTTGTTGAAAAGCGAATCTTGTTCAACAGATACAGTTTCATGTATGATCTGTGAGTCAACACCTGGATTAAAACCAGTAGATGTGGAAAACAGAATATGAATGGAGGATTTTTTCAGGGATTTATAGTAGGTCCAGAGCTTTGTAGTATTTTTGTCAGTGGCCTGGAAGAAAACATGAAATTAGAGCTGTTCAGATTTGTGGATTATGTAAAGGTTGTGCCTGAGTGGTGAAGCATGAAGAAGGAACAGCAGCTGTACAGTGTCCTCTGAATTGTTTGGGTAACTGAGTTTAATATGGCCAAATGTTTTCATAGAGCTGGAGCACATTATGTGTGTTATGGGAAAGACTGGAGGCTGTAGGTTTAGAATACAGAATTGTGCTTCCAGAAATCAGTGACCTTGGAAAGGAGCAGAGGAGATATATGGCAGTATGTGAGTCCTCAGAGCTTAAAATAAGCTAATTAATTTTTTTAGTACTAATGTACATTCATAATAACAGAAAATACTGAATAAGGACAGAGAGGTGAAATCAGTTGCAGAATATTTTGACAAGGTTTAATGTTGGTGTTTTTAAAGAGATGTTCAAAGGCAAGAAAGATGTAGTGTTCAGTGTTATTTGTGTGATTAAACTGCTCATTATAAAACTTTTTCTTGAACTGCTCAATCGGTTTAGCTTATCACAAGGTATTTAAAAGTTTCTCAATTTTCTTTGGGCAGAATGGGCTGTGTACCAAAGGGCTCTTTAATTTAGTGGAAAAAGATACATTGGCAGACAGTGCCTGGAAGTTAAAAAAATTATTTCAAATTAGGAAAAAGGCACAGATTGCTAACAGTGAATGTGATCAACCACTGAAGACATTAGGAAGATGCTTGTAAGTATTAAGGAAAATTAGGATGTCTCCATCTCTCGAAGTCATCAAGTCAGGAGGAGTTTAATTTGGAAGGTATGGGTGAGGAAATGCACTGTAAATGTATGAGTGTGCCTACTACCATACAAATTCAGATGCTTTGGCACTTGCCAGAGATCTCACCCAGTCATGTTCAGACTCTTCCTGCCTGTGCTAGGGTCAGTCAAAGGATCTGGTGGTGTTTTCTTGTAGCACTCCTTTAAATCTATTAAGTATACATTTTCTCTCGAGGGAGTAAGTGTGCTTGTATGCACCACGTACTTAAATGAAATCAAATATTTGTGATCTCTTTTTTTGGGAAGCACTGTCATTTGTGAGGATGGGGACAGGAAGAGGCTGTATGGGGAGGCACAGGGATGGCTATTTCCTGAACAGGTTGAAATATCTTCCCCAGTGTTTTTCCTCAAAAAAGTCTGATAATGTGCTCTTAAGAAGTTTACTCCAGTAACAAGTAGTCTTTACATTCTGTACAAATTGCTTTTTCATTGAGGGAAGAAATTGCATGTGCTCTTGCTGGCAGAGGTAGCTCTGAGTGTGAATGCACGAGGACGTTGTGTCTTTTGTGTCTCTGCCAGTATGAAATCAGTGTGTCCCTTGTCCACCAGAGGAATGGCTTCTGTTGTGTTCTGTCTGCCAAAGCAGTGAAGGATGTAAAGAGGAAAAAACTGTGGGTCCTCTCCTGCCTTGGCCATTAGGGAGATGATTGTTGTCTGTAGGTTCTCAGTGGACAATTGGTTTGGGATGTTTTCCTAAGCCCTTCTGGAAGTACAATGGGAATGTCTGGCCGTGACAGCAGCTTGTGCCTGGTGGGCACCTTTCCAGACATCCTGATCTTTTCCCCATCACAGGATGGGTGCGTGCCCAGTCACGTGTCAGAGGAAGGGCCGTGGGAAATGCAGGAGCTGGATGATCTGCTCCTGGCAGATTGTCCTGGATGGCCTTTCCCCAGGCACTCCCTCGACTTCAGCAGGGAATGAGCTCCTGCACTGACAGCCCTTGTGCAGAAAGGGTGTTTGCCGCAAGCATCAGATGTAATCTGTCTGTTCAGGACCTCTGGTTTTGGGGAAGGGTCAGCACCACAAGTGGCTTCTTTTATCACTGAAAGAGGCTGTCCTGCTGAAAGAAGTTACCTCCTTGGAGCATTTTCCAGCCAAGTGTTACCCTTTCCCCTCTAATACTTATTTTATTATTTCGGCAAACTCTTGTTTTCTTTTTTTGCACTCCTGAGCAGACCTGTGCAGGAAGACTTAGAGGTAAATCCTTCTGTTGAGGGAAGTTGTTTATCTTTGAATTTTCTTGCAGCTTGGAGGGGGTGTGTCTCCTCTGCACCTCTTGCTCTCCTTTGTGTTATCTTGTCTGACCCATTTTGCTGATGAAGAGAAGACAGTGAGGAGAGACAGAAGTGGTTATAAGTGAACAGTTTCTTTGCCTTCCCCCCCTCCTCCCCAGTGATCTGCTGGCTTCTCTTTGCAGTTGCTTTATGGCAGGGAAGACTGAAGGTGAACAGAGTTAATTGTCTGGGAGTCTATATAAGATTCTGGGGGTTGGAGGAGATTGTAGAATTTGGGAGATAAGGATTTCAGATTTTTATATTTTGTTTGGTCTTTATGTGCTGGCGCTCCTCCTGTATCCTATACCAGACAGGTATCTTTCTCATGGTTGCTGAGGGGACCTGTCTCTTCTCTTCCCACTTATGTCTTTGCTTAGCTGTGACATTATTAAATGTGAGTTATAAAATGTGAAAAAGTTTACTTGTGGCTTGGGTCAGAAAACTGAGACCAAGAGCAGTGGTCTGTGGAGTGGCAGCTTCATTCTTGTGAGAGGAAAGGATGAGAGAAGACTTTTAGGACCTTGTGCCAAGGCTGTTTATGCCTCCTTGAACAGTTTGGGTGAAGTTCAAGTGTGGAGTGAAACAAACATAGAGCAAACACAGGGGATGTGCATGAGAGGCTGCACACACCAGTATGTATTTATAGCCAAAACTGCACAGTGGCTCTTGGGGAAAGGTCTGTGTTCTAGGACAACCCAGGAATATCTACTTATCCCAGACATAATAAGATACAACATGTAAACAAAGAAAGGCAGAGGACTAAAGAAAGTGATTCTCTTACTCAAGTACTAAGAATCAACCCTTGATCTCAGGCAAGGTCATCATGGCCAAAGTAAATTCCTCCTCATAAGGTTAAAGAAATTATCCATTTGTTCTCATGGTACAGATTGCATCACTTCCCTTTGACACCCCATAAAGGTGTTCTTTTAACAAGTCTCCCTGAGTGCATTTAGAAGGGGACATGCCCTGACCCAGAGAAAATTCTGTCAGTGCTGGTTAGCAGTTTCTCAAGGTCGAGACAGCTTATCTTCCTGTTCCCTAAAACAGAGCCTTATCCTGCCTTTTTTAGTGCTTATGTGTAATTGCAAGGACCTGTTCACAGAGGCTCTCACTAAAGATGTTACATGCTAAAGACTTACATGAGGAAGTGTATTGGTATTTTGCTTTGAGCTCTGGGCAGTTTAAAAGTATTTGCTGTGGGGAGAGAGAGATGCACAGCAAGGGTGCCTGATTGCATGATACAAATTATGATACTTCTGCCCTTTGAGTGGCAGTTGCATTGTTTTTTTCAGTTGAAAAAGTCCAGCAAAAATGAAGTCAGAAACAGATTACATAAACCACATAGTGATGCCATGACCATTCAAAGAAAGAAACAATTGAGAAGATTATCTCACCTTGGCTACATGCACCATCCTTTGGGCTGGAGCGTTGAAGGCAAGGAAGCTTTGCCACGAGGACCATCTCATTTTCTCAAATAGAAATGCTGTCTGTCCCCTGCACTGGAGCAGTGTCTGGCTGTTCAGAGCATGGCCTTGTTGACAGTGACTCCAGCTTGGTCAGCCCATACTCAGGGCTGCATGTTCTCACCCTCTCAACTGGTTTTTCCCTTTGTGCCCACACAGCTGTTCATGCAGCTTTGTGGTAAATCACATTTGGGAACTGAATTTTGCTTCCAGGTAGGTTTTTAGCTGAATCAGTGTGCTGTCCAGCCATACAGAGGGTTGTGCTGGCACGGTGTGGGAGCAGTGTGTGAATTGGGAAAAGAGCAGCTGCTGCAGAAAATGTGTCCGAGGCCTGGGAGGCTGCAGTCAGCAAGAGGGAAAATGAGTAATTTAATCAAGGCCGAATGTTTATTACCCTTCTGGTGCCTGTGAAATCTGAAAACTGTCTGTCAGTGTCAAGGCACATCTCTGTCTCTCTAATAGGTGGGTTTAGCATCGGGGTTTGGTTGCCATCTTCTGTTTAGTGTGCTCTTTTATTCAGTCTTTGCATTTATTATTGGCATCGCTCACCAATGGAAGCGAAAGGAACAGCATTCCCAGTGTAATGTAACTGTCCAGAGGCTTGATTACTCTTGCAGCATTGCTACTTAACACTTGTGTGAAAAGGCAGCTGGCTGTGGTTTCTCCTTTCCCAAAGTAGTGCAAGAGCTGTATATTCCTTCCTTAAAAAAAGTGCCAGGGTTATGGAATGCACCTCAGCAACCAAACACAAGCTTCCGGGCACAGGAAGTAAGAAAAATCAGCTTGTTTTTATAGGGGATGTTGGGGTGGAGGAGATAGCAGGAACAAAGAATATTTTCTTAAATCGAGAAGTTGTTGTAGGAGTGGTGACATCAGTTGGATTTTAAGTTCCTTGTCCGTAGGTGTCGAGGAATTCAGGAAATGGGACCAAGAAATAAACCTCAAGACCAGTGCCTTTTTGTTCTTAGTATACAAAGCATAACACAGGCTCTAAACAGGGAGCAACAGTTGCCTTGAAAACTGGGTGTCAAGGTGACTGTTGCATGGAATAGAGAAGATTTAGAATTGAAGTGCTTTTGAGATCAGATATTTGGGGAAAAGCTGTTATCCCAGGAGAGATTTTTTTTTTCTTGATTTTTCCCTTAGTCTTGGGGTATGGTCCTGTTATCTCTGGAGAAGAATTTCCTGGTCAAGCTGGTTTTTTTTGGTGGGGGAAAGCTCTTAATTCTGGACAATGCGTATTAAGATTTACCCTAGCCAGCATTTTTAACTTTCTGTTAACTGTAAGTTCACATCCTGTTCTTCAATGAATGGGAGTGGTTCAGATGTGTGATCTGAATTTGTTTATTTTATAATGGCAATAGTTAACTGCTTGAGGGAAGTAAGACCCAGATAATAAGTAGAGAACATTGGAGAAGTGGATGATCTGCTTAGTCATGCAGACTCTGTAGGAAAATGGTTTTGGTTGGGTTGTTTGGGTTTTGGGTTTTTTTTTTTCAGTTTCTTCCTTAAAGAAAAATAGTTTAAAGGTGCCTTTTCCTTCCTCCTGTACTTACCACAGCACTCACAAAAAGCAAGAGAGGAGATCTTATATTTCAATAAAATCAATACTTCTGGTCAGGGAAATGCTTATTTTAACAGAATGAGATACTCAGCCTCTGTGCTAGTGTGGAACCTCTTTGTGAATATCTATCCGTTTATTGTGATGATAAAGTCTTTAACTTTTATGATTTGCCTCCTTCATTCCTAACAAGGGGACAGCTATGAATGAAGTTGATTGCGATTTTACAGCATTGCCAGTAAATCTCCTTTGGAAATGCAATGTAATTAGTTTTCTCTGTTAAAGAATGCTATTTACTGTACCCAAAATCTCTCATCAAAATAAGAGTTGTAGTTACTACACAGATTTCTTACTTCAGCCCAAATCAATAATAATCAAGAAGTCCTATAATTAAATAAATGAGCAGTTTCAGTTAAATGACTGGGCAAAAAAACTGGCCAAGTCCAGAGTGGTGGAGAATCCAGCTGGGGTTCCCAGAGTTTGGTATTGGGGCCACTCCTATTTAGTATCTTTATCAGTGACCCGGATGAGGGGATCAAGAACACTCTCAGAAAGTTTGCAGGTGACACCAGTTTGGGCAGGAGTGTTGATCTCCTGGAGGACAGGAAGGGCACAACAACCTCCTGCAGCACTAGAGGCTGGAGCAGAGTGTCTGGAAAGCTGCCTGGCAGGAAGGGACCTGGGGTGCTGTTCAGCAGTGGCTGAACATGAGCCCAGGTGTGCCCAGGTGGCCAAGGAGGCCAATGGCACCTGGCTTGTACCAGCACTGGTGTGACCAGCAGGACCAGGGCAGTGACTGTCCCCTGTGCTGGGCTCTGGCAAGGCACCTCAAATCGTGGGTTGAGTTTTGGGCTCCTCATGACAAAAAAAACATTGAGATGCTGGAGCTTCTCCAGAGAAGGGAACAGAGCTGGGGAGGGCTCTGGAGCACAAGTCAGATGAGGAGCAGCTGAGAGAGCAGGGGGGGCTCAGCCTGCAGAAAAGGAAGCTCAGGGGGGATCTTATTGCCCTGTGCAACTCCCTGAAAGGAGGTTGTAGCCAGGTGGGGGTTGGTGTCTTAAGGAACAAGCAACAGGACAAGAGAAAACGGTCTCAAGTTGTGCCAGGGGGGTTTAGATTGGATGTTAGGCAAGATTTCTTCACTGAAAGAGTTGTCAAGCATCGGAACAGGCTGTTCAGGGAAGTGGTGAAGTCACGAGCCTGGAGGGATTTAAAAGATGCATCAATGTGGCACCTGGAGACACGGGTTAGTGGTGAACCTCTCAGTGCTGGGTTAGTGCTTGGACTGGACGATCTTAGAGCTCTTTTGCAACCCAAACAATTCTATGATTCAAGACTTATAATTCAATAATCTAACTAATAATTGAAAAGGAGGGGAGAAGAATAGTGGTGAGGCAAGAAATTCCATTCCTGTTTTATTTGGGGAGATAACAGCATCTGAGTGTAGGGATGTTGACTTCTTACAACATATGGTCGTCTTCACATGGGACTGTAACATGTCAAGAGGACACAAAAAGACCTGACTTTCCTGCTGTTCCCTCTGTTCTTACTCACTGGGCACGACTGTCAGTCAGGCAGTATTTGCAAATGCTAAATGAGCTTTGATAGAAAAAGTGGTCATTTGGGGAAAGCACTTGACTGAGACTTGCTCTTAACTTTGAGGGAAAGAATACCCAAAAGGTTGTGGGTTTTTTGAAGATCATATCCGAATGCTTTTTGTCATTCTGCTTCTGAACCTGGGAAATGTAACATTTTGGATTCTGTGTGGGTATGAATATACAGTATTGTGTGTTTGATAAGAACAAGTACTGCAAAAGACATTGCTAGCATTAACGAAAGTTAAGTGAATTTATACACTTGGGAGGTAGTGACATTTTTACTCTAAAAGAGCTGTGTTTTGTAGCCAGCAGCTACTCCTCTAGATGACTGTTGTGGTGCTTATTTGTCATACGGTGTTTTACAGTAATTTGTTAATATGTCCCTTTTCAATTGCTCCTTCCTGGCTTAACACTGGATATGCTTGTGCTAGCTGGTAGTTAATATCCTGTTTAGCATAAGTTGGGACAGGACAGTTGGATATGTTTACCGAAAGGGTATGGTGTCCCTCAGGATATATTATCTTCCTGCTAATATTTGTGTATCTCCTTAGCCCAACTTGCATTGTGCTGCTTTTAAAACTCTTTTGGAAGTAAACTCCAGTATGTACAGTCATATACTCACAATTTTATAAGCTAAACATGTAATATGTACATCATGAGACTCATAGCTCTGTTTCTGTTGTGAAATAATATTTATTATCTCCATAGGGGTGGTTTTTGTGTATATGCAAGTGATCCCCTCGGCAGTGTATTTGTGCTCTATGGGGAGAGGCAATAAGCTGCATTGTTTTCCCTTTCAGGCCTGTCCAAACCATTGGGAAGTTTTCAACCAGCAAAACACAACCAAAGTGGTGCTTCCATTACTAAGGATGGAACCACAGGAGGCTCTTTCATTCAGTTGCTTTCCATGTGAGCTGCCTATAGTGTCAATGCTAAGTGTTATCTAAGCAGGTGTATTTGTGCAGGTTAGATAAGGATCAGTGTGAGTGTTTCATTTTGACCTGTTTAGTGAGAAAGGCAAAGATCAACAGGTTTTGCTGACTTGGTTCTCAAAACTAGCAGAAAAGTGGTGCTTACTGTTTAAGTTTTTCCAGCACTGTGCAATGTTGCAGGGAAGGAATGACTTTTGGAGGGAATGACTTTGAAAGAAGTTTGCGACAGTTTTTAATCCTTTAATGGATTTTTAATCTATTCTAGAATCCAATAAAAATTAGTTTAATGTCTGATTGCTTGACAGAAAATTGTGTCTAACATATGCTAATTGTCATCTTCATATCACATGAGTTCAAAACTGTTTATTTCCATTTCCTCCTACTTCAGGATTTTTTGGTTTTCCTCTTTCTTGTTTTTGCTCGTGTTCAAGTTTCTTTGGTAAACTGTAGGTGGCATAAGTAATACTCCCTCGTCCCTGGTGTAATCATCATTGCTGGAGGTGGGGTAGGGAATAAAGAGGAACAAACCCTCGTGGAATTCTTCCTTTTTCTGCAAACGACATAAACCAGAACCTCAGATTTTAAGTCCAGTTTTGAAGAGGGAGAAGGATGAGGCATCAAAACCAAGCTCCCAGACCTCTGTGATTCTTAGTACAGAAATGCAGACCTATGACCCAAAGCAGAGTTAAGTTGTGTTTACTTTGTAGTCTGGTGATGCCAGTGTGTGATGTGACTGGCGTCTGTCTCACAGGGTTGGTGGGCTGCCCTGGACTGCTGCTGATGGGAAAGCTCATTTCCTGAGCAGGGACACAGCTGAAGGCAGTGAATCATTCCCCTGTAAGGAAATGTACTTCTCTGGGAGGCACAGAGAGAAGAGCATGTGGATGGAGTGATACTGAGAAAATAGGATAGAATTAGGCCTTTTAACGTTTGGAAAACTTGCAATTTTCCTCATCCTGAAAGCTGAAAACATTGTTTATGAGCTATGCCAGTCTGTGTGTGAGGGATACCCTTCAAGGAGGTAAGCCATAATGTTAACATATCTCAATGACCAAAGCCATTGCTTGTCTTCAAAGAGTGACAGTGACTGATCTTGCCTTGAGAGGGGAATGGCTCTGTGCCTTTTTGCTCCTCTCTGTTCCACTGCTTCTGTTTATGTAATTTAGACTTGATTTATTACATAACTTCTTCTCTGGCACCTATGTATGACAAGAGCTTAAACTCTAGAGGGATATTCCAGTTATCTGTATCCTTCCTGCTTGGGAATTGACTCACATCTTGACATAGTTTGTGTGTTCACGAAGAGAAAGCTTGGCACACCTCTCCCATGAGCTGACTTTTCAGACCTACCTTTTGGAATTTGAGAATGGTTATCATTAATGCAAGGTAGGCAAGTCTTTCCCAAATTAATCTGCTACATAAAATGTAGTGAATATAGTTTGAATCCTGACACACTGTGCCCTACTACTGAGTTTTCCCCATCATTTGAAATATTTTCTCAGGGTTTTACTCCTCACACTGGTCTTGGTTGTTTTCTGTATAGCTGCAGCAGCATGGGCAAAACATATAAAAACACACTCAGAAGTGGCTTTTATATTGAAATGCTGTTTGTTTTGAAAGAAACAGTGATCAGGGAAGGAGAGCTTCCTTTAGCAGGTATTGTAAGTGCCATTTAGATAGAAGTTGACAGACAAAGCTAAAAACAGATGGAGATTCTGTGAAGTAAGAGAAAATTTTTGTATTTTGTGATGGTGTTAATCCAGATGAATGTCAGTAATTACTGGAAGCAAAACTGATCATATGCTTCTCACCTCAAGTAGCCTGAACTTTTATACAGTACAAAACAAATTGCTCTTCTGTGGTGGTTCACTGGTGAGGACATTTTGAGTATCTGAAAGGAAAGAGTTGACTTATAGGAAGTCTGTTTCTGCTTTAATGTGATTGAACAAAATTGCTTTTAAAAGCAATGCATCAGTCACTAGGCAAATAATTATACACATGTCTATATATATGTACATAAATTCAAACACAAAGACATTCATTTTCCCATTCTGCTGGCTGTGTCCCGAGGTGAAGAGTCTCACAAAGTCTGTAGGGAAGGGAGCTCTGGCATCTTACAGAGAGTTCAGGTTTTCTTTAAGGGTTAGAAACCTTGCCCCTGCCGGCAGTAGGGTGTTCCCACATCCCTCCTGAGCTGCAGGAGAGGAGACCCTGTGGCTGGCAGGGGCTCCCGCAGCAGGTGATGGATGCTCAGGTTGTGTAAGGAGCTGCAGATGCTGCCATTGACTCACGCTGGCTCTTTTTGTTCGGATCGCAGTGGGAGCCAGCCCTTATGTAATGTTCATTGTCACATTCTCAGTGCCAGCACTGTCATGTCAGCAGAGGGGAAGGATTAGCTCTCCCTTTTCTTTCTTTATGGGTTGGTTTTAAGGATTTTTTGGTTTGTTTGGTTTTTTTTTCATTTCTCCCACCCTTTCTTGCAGCAGCTTTTGTTGTTCATGTTATTAGGGAACAACCAGTTTCAGGCTGGTTTTAGTTTTGTGGTGCCTTTTAGGAGGGAGATTGTTAGCCTGGAGAGAATAAAAGAGCAGGTCCTGCAACTCTCTCAAAACTGATATATGGGTGTGTTTTTAAAAGCAGTCTGTTATTATTTTGTCTCAGTTCCTGTTCCCCACAAATCACAGTGGGCTCCTTAATACATCCAGTGTGGGTGAAGACTGGATCCATTGTCCAGTATTTATGTGGAGTGGGGAGAAGCACACTTGCCTTCCTCAGAAGAGTGGTCCAGGACAAGCAGATGCTCCCCAATTTTTGATTTTGCAGGCTGCTTCTTTTTCCTTCAGTTTAATATTCCTGTGGAGAACACACCACTTAGAGGGGATCAATGCCACTTAGTTTGCCAGTTAGCTGTGAGTCACAGCAGAGAAACTGTGTAGCTGGAGTCTCAGCAGTCTCAGGGTGCAAAGGAAGAAGGGATTTAAATCATGAAGTAATCAATTAAGGATGGCTTCAAATGCAGTTTTGGGGGGAATAAGTTCATGTTGAGTTTTCAGTAAACACTTCTTTGCTTTGTTTAAAGCATATAGGGGTCTGCTGGACTAGTGTAGTAAAACTGTTGCGTCCTTTTTGAAAAAATATTTATCCTTTTAGGTGATTCCCCCCACCACCATTTTTTACTTACTGATTTAATAGAGGTGTTAATATATTTCATAATGTAGATTAGAGAAATTCTAGTATTTGTTAGAATCAAACTGTTCAAAACCACTGATCTCAGGTTTATTTCTTACTGGATTTTTAAATTGAGCAGAGAAGTATTGTTATTTTGCAATAACATTGCAAGTTATCACTTGCAAACTGTCACAAGACTTTTTGTCATAGAGAAGCTTAAGCTCATGACTCCTTTACTGATGCAGCTGTGTGCTTTATAATAATGTTCTATTAGATACTGAAGGCTGCCTATGAGGTACCAAAATGGTGCTAGCAGTGATCTAATAGACGAGATTTCCCCTGAGCAACCAGCAGTTACTTTCATACACATCCAGTTTGGAGTGTTTGTGTGTGAGCTTAGCGTACTAAGAGGAATCTTACGGCCCAAACCAACCATTTTATTCTTTTGCTGCCAAACTAAAAAGAAAAACATAAAAGGAAATTATTATTACCATAAAACATGACTGTGTAACAGAGACTGAAGAGCGTTACGCAGTACAGACTTAGAAATACCTGGTTTTATTAAACTGTCTGTGCAAATCCTCTTGTGATTTGCCAGTGTGCTTGATCCTGTTTCTATGGCCAGGCACCACAATGGCCAGTGTGAAGTCTTGGTTACAAAACAGGCTTTAAGGGACAAATCTTGATGAGTCCCAGATATTGGCCTTGGCTGGAGGTTGGGGAGGTGGTGGAATCCTCTTTACTGTTTAGCACTGGAGCAGCATTAGTGTTAAACCTGCCCTTTCTGAAGGGATTTGTATGGGATGGTTGTGTACTCAGGAATGAGCATGTCCTGTGCCTAAATCACTTGTGTTGTAGCGGGACAAGAGCTTCTGTAAAGTCACTTTGGCTTTTGTGGCTTTTTATAGGTACAACAGAACCCTACTTCTCCTCCTCAAGTGAGGAAGGACTCCATTCTGCCTTGTCCTACATCCTTGCTTTTTACTTAATGGTATTTGTAATAGTTAATTAAATAATGGTTTAGTATTTACAGAGCTAGTGGATCCTCTGATGAAAGTGATGTACAGAAATGCCCCAAGTCCCCACATCTCCTGATGATTGCTGCTTCCCCCGAGTTTGGCTCGTGGCATACATGACCCTGCTGTTATGTAGAAGAAGAAAAGCTGCTTTCACATTTCTCTATCAACTTTATATGTAAGAAGTGATTTTAAAGCTTTGCAGAGTGCAAGAAAAACATGAGGACAACAGAAATGTGTCCAAATTCTCAAGGTTTCCTCATCTAGAAGTGGGTCTCATTTCTGTGCAGACTGAGGAGGAGGCAGTCATCAGCACATGGCATTTACTTACTATCTGAAGTGTTCTACCTTAAAAAAGCAAAGCCCAAGAAACTTCAGAACTATTTTTATCTTTGTTGAAAGACAGGACATAATACATGAGAGAGGCTGTCTTGGATGTTAATTTGATGTGCAGTTGATTGCAGGGTTTAACTTCTGGGTAGGATAAACATGACAGCTCTTTTCTCCTCCCTGAGTAAGCAAGAGGAATTTTTCCAAGTGTTTCTCCCTAATATCCCACCCCGGTTTCTCAGCAGCCTCCCCAATGCTGGGGCACTGTGCTGCAAGGCTGGCTGGCTATCTGGATGGTGCAGAGGGTTTGATTTGCATTTCTTGGAGCTGTAACCCTCCTCAGGCACACATCCCACTCGGGGGAAGCTCCTGCCCGATCCAGTGTGGGACTGGGAAGAGTCCAGCAGCACGTAATCAGTTTATCTTTCACAAAGTGCCCTTCCTCCAGCGATTAAACTCCGAGCACAGCGTGCCTGCGTGTGCAAAGGCAGGAGACGGGGCAGGTTGGAATAACTCAGCCATAAAACAGTAGCGGCGGCCACAATCTGGCCCTGTTGTGTAATTCCCCTTGGTGGGAGGCTCCGAACTGGGTCAGATCGGTGTGAGAAACGAGGGCAGGCTCTGGGCCGTGCACCGCGTACCTGCTGGCGGCTCCCGCTGCCACCGGGCGGGGCGGGAGCCCTCCCGAGAGGCGGCTCGGGCAGCGGCAGCGAGCGCAGCACGAGGGAGGAAAGGCAGCGAGATAAAGGGCAGCGCCACAATAGCCACAGAGGAGTTAACCATCTTTGTTTCACGCAGCTCTGCAAGATTTAATTAAGTCTTTTCAAAAGCTTCTGTTCGACTCTCCTGCATATGGCCGGGGCTGCCGAGCGGGTGTCAGGAGTTGGCTTATACAGAACTCGCTGGACTCGCTGCTAAACAAAAATAAAGCTTAGATTCGAGCCCTTTTGTGCTCCAGTCTGAGGGAGAGCTGTTCTCCACTAGGTTTAATTTTATCTGTGGAAATACAGGGACCCATATCCTTGCCTGTAAACAATTTTCAGAGTGTTTTGTGTTTTGATTTGGTTTTTTTTTTTGTTGTTGTTTTTTAAGATTCTGGGACAAATGATGGAACATGAGAGGATGACATACAGGAGGATACTGATGGGGGAAACTGTATCATGTGTCATTCTTTGACCCGGAACATTTAGTGACATTGCAGCACTTCTGCTTTTTCTGTTTGTAGATGAGAGTTCATTCCTGCTGTATTAACAGTGTTTTTGTGTTTCTTTGGTTGGTTTGGTTTTTGTTTTGGTCATGGTCAGTTTGCTGGGATAGTAAAACTTAGAAATTTTAAAATAAGCTTCTGTGGATATGGTTTCAAGGTGGTTTATAGCACATTATGGTCAACATGGGAATAAATAAATCCCCTTGAAATCCCAGGTGACCCACAAAGGTGACCCTATTGACCATCTCCTCCTGGAGTGTAAGGAAATGTGCAGCTTTGCAAGTTACAAGTTTGAATATGTTTGTTTTCATTAGGGCTGAATATCAGCTGGAAGGGAACATTCTTTCTATGTACAAGAAAAAATAAGTCACTGTTTTGAAAGACACATAGACTTTAGCACAACATTTGGTAGGAAAAACTTCTGATAATAGATGGCTTTGTGTCTGCAGCCCTTGACTGAAGTCACCAGACATCAGAAAACAAGGGATGCTGGAGGTCACCGTATTGCAGCAGCCTGACAGCAACTGGGCTTGTACCTGCCTACCAGCAGACCACAGAAGCTGAATTAATATCTTTGGCTTGTGTAAATTGGCACAGTTCCACTTGAGCTAATTCAGATTTTGGCATTTTCTACCATCTGCTTGACTAAGCCAACTAATTTTGTGTGACACGTGTAATAGTGTAAGGACTTCAGTTGTCTCTGCCTGGTGGTAAAGTGCTCCTGGGACTGAGTGGTGAAAGGCTTCCTGTTCCAAAGCCAATCTCTGCAAAGCCTTCTCTTCCCTGTGATTACTTTCTTTCTGATGCTCTTCAGTGTTATTGAGGACCTGAGAGGGGCAGAGCAGGAGCTGATGACTTCAGCTGGAATAATTCAGCATACTCAACAGTTAGATTTTCAGCCCTGCTACAGGACTGTTGTCTTTAACCCTCAGGTTTCTGAGTTAATCTGGTAACTGCTGAAACACAGCTGAAAATTAAATTTAAGTGTTAAGTGAAATGAAATTTTAAGTGTTTATAGATATTTGAACTTATTTGCTCAAAAGTTTGGGGTGTAGTCTTTTTTTTTTAAGTGTCTGATTAGTTGATTAGTTCTCAGACATTTTATAGTTTACAGTGGAAATGTGGTATAAGTAGGGGGCAGTGGGAAGTGAGTGATGAGGAAATGTTTCCTTCATCTTTCTTTAAAGCTTTCTGGAGAATGTGTGGGTAGTAATTCTTCTGCAGCTTGATCTTTGAATACATCCTTTGCTTATGTTCGTTAAGATCAAAATGCTTTCTTTATTTTCCTTTCTTGGTTGTGTTTCTTTTCATCCATCTTACACAGCTCCTTTAGGATCATTCTGTGTGTGTGGAAGAGGAGTGCTCAGGAGTACCCACCATTGTTCAGGAGTGACAGTGCATGGTCTGAGCAGATTAACTTGTGATTTTGAGATTGCCCTGGTCCTCTCTTCAGGCCTTTTTTTTTGTGTTCTACCACAGTTTCTGCTGTGATGCACTGGAGTGGTGTAATGGAGAAGTTATGCACAGCCAGCCCCAGTTCTTGTCCTTGAGAGAAAGGAAATGCAAATTTTGTCTGATCTGTCCTCCCTTTGTGTTTACTTTTCTTCTTGCCCTGTTTTACAAAGGGAGTTCAACCTTTAGAAACTGGATCTTTGCTGTCTTCTGCCCGAATTCTGAAGGTAACACTGGTTTTTGGTGTGTGGCTGGATCAGAGGGTTCAGCCAGGCTGTGATGAGGAGCTGGGTGACCTCTGCAGTGGTACAGCTGAGGCAGGAGGGGGTTTCTGTCTCTGACCCACATCTGCACACTGTGATGGTGTTTGCAGGGATCAGGCTAACAGGTATCCAGAGGGGATGCTCACATTGTTCCTTTTTTGTATGCTTTGTGTTTGGACGGTAGTGTTCTGAAATTGTTCACATAATTTATTAATTTTTGCATCCGTGAATAGGCAGGCATTGATTCCAGGGATCTTCCTGCTGTGTGCATGTCAAGGATACCAATGAAGAGATGGAGATTCTTCAATGCCGGGCCTGTATCATTATGATCCATTTCTTATGGCATCTGTTTTCTACACAGGATTTTGTGCTTTGTCTGATATCTAAGTCTGTTATTTAAAAAGCTGATTTGGTTTGTTATGTGCAGCAATCCTGCTGTGATGTTGAGCCTTGAGGCTCGAAGGTTGGGATTTGCTGGGCTCATGTACCTCTTTTGTGTCCTTTCAGGGCTGCCTCACGGTAGAACATGAGCAGGTAATGCACAAGGAGCACCACTGGGAATCATGTCAGACGAGTCAATCTCAGGGAGTGATCCGGACCTGGACCCGGACTTGGAGCAGGAGGATATGGAAGAGGAGGAGGAGGAAGATGAGGAGGAGGCGATGGAGGAGGACAATGATGGGGATGACGAGGAGGACTTACTTGATGAAAGTGGTGAGTGAATGGGGTTGGGAATATACATTGTTATAGAAAACTGGCTTTCACCCCTTGGGAGACTGTGTAAGGGTTAGGATTTGTCCAGCTCTTGGTAGGGAGAAGTGCTTATGTGGCTATTTAGCCTAAACAGGGATTTAATATATGTTAAATATGGTCTCCTGGACAGAAAATATTTCCATCATGAAAACAAGCCACAAGCATAAATGGTATGGAGGATAGAATTTTTCAAATAGCTTCAAATTTTGGGGAAGCAATTATATAAAGAAGTAAATAAGTTGATTTACAATTACTTGTGTTATTTAAAGGATGTGGTGAAAATAAATATATTTACATCATTGGCTTGCCCCATACATAAACAATTTGATGGATGTTGTGGACAATTATTGCTCATTCACAATAATCATCTATAACAGCTGGAAAATGTTTTTTTCTGCAAGCATACAGGTTGGGTTCTCCTTTGTTTTACCAGATGAAAGATGGAAGTGCTGACAAAGTAAGTTGTCACCTTCTATCCTCACCTAGTTCCACCTGCTCAGCTCTCCTCTTCAGGAGAGGAACAATTCAGGTCAGGGCTAATACAGGTGTTTGTGGGCCTGTGCTGTGCAGGTGACATTTGAGTGTTGTTAGGTAACTGTTCTGGGTCATGGCATGATCCTAGAAATGTTTGTTGGTCCAGCAGAAGGGCTGATGTTCTAGGGCACATAGACAGGAATGCAGAGCTCAGGTGGGAATTCCCCATGCTGAATTTGCCATCAAATTCTTTTTATCACAAAACTGTAGCCAGAGCCTAAGGGGATGCTCTATCTGCTTCCTTTAAAATTGCAATTTTTAATAACTTCAAAGGCTATGCAGGTATCTGAATACACCTACCTAAACCTACTGAGAGTAGTCTTCCTTTTCTTAGCATAGAACGTGTGTTAAAAACAGACACTTCACTCTTCTAGGTACTAAAGAATTTTTGGCTTCAAAATAGATTGTTGTCCTTAAGTGCTGTTTGCTTTGTTCTTATATTCTTTCAGCCACGTGCTACTTGAAGATACTGTTTTGATTTAAAATTCTTTTACAAAAATGTCTACACAAACAAATTATATTCCTCTTTTTTTTTTTTTTTAATTCATGTGATAATGAGAAATTTTTTCTAATGAGAAAGTAGCAGAAGTGGAAGTGTTAGTTCAGGTAAGAAACAAAGGAATTCCCAATCCCAGTACAGAAAAGAGTTACAAGGTCACAGATTACTGTGTCTCAGAGATTGGTGATGTTGGTGTCACTTTGTTCACAGGACCCTGCACCCAGTGGAGCAGTAGGAAATGTGGTGTGGTTGCCAAACTTTTATTAACAGAAGGGAGTGTCTGTATGTCATGTCCAAGTGGGTCATACCCCATGGTTATTTTATCACAGACCTATGTACTTTATCATCAACATCTGTTTTATTGTGAGTGAATACTCAGAGTTGTTTGTCAGGATAATTCTTTCCAAAGCAAACAAGATCAATGTAGGTATACAGAACATTGTGAACTGCTAATGACAGCTGTTTATTTTCGTGTTAAAACACTAGAAACATGTTTATGTTTTATATTTTTGTAGCGACTAATTAAAAATAAGTTTTAACAAATATAGAAAATAATGAGGAACAGTAAAAAGACAATTTACATAAAACTAACATAAAATATTTTTATGGTTGTTCATTAGGTAGAAGGGAAAACTCCCTTCCACGAGCTGAGCAAAACTAGATTGCCTCTGAGGTTTCAAATTGTTCAGCTTTAATTCTGTTTGCCACAATATCAGAATGCTTTCTGGATGCTTAGATGTACAATTATTATCTTCTGTGGAGGTGCCCAGTCTGCTTTTCCTGATATCTCCTTACAGCTACACACTGCCTCCAAAATGTCATTTGGGATCTGTATCACCTTAGATCTAATATAAAGCAGTCTCCTGCTTTTTAGCTTATGAAATAGAACCAACTTCAGAATTAAGAGGTTCATTTTATTTTGCCCATCTGATGTTTGTAGTCCTGTCTCTTTGTAGATTAACTCATTCATAAATATCATATTGGGAACAGACAGTTTTATTCATAAGAAGGGATGCAATGCTCTGATGTTTATATTATGAAGCTTTTAAAACCCTTAGTTTTAATAATTTCTGTTAAAACTTTGTTCTCCCTATTCCCAGCTGTGCTGTTCTCCTCCCCTTCTGGTACTGTGGTTGTTCTGATCCCACTGGAGATCCTTGGGGGATCCTTCCCTTGTGGATGGGCTCTTGCATATTTCAAGCACTACAAGCTTTAGATGATTATTAATCTTTCACAGCTATTTCCTTGGAAGGATGACAGGCTTCATAAACATTTTCTCTAAACTGAAACTGATTTTGTTTTTAAATAATAGTGATTCTTTTAATTACAAAGCGAACATTTTTACAGTTTGCTTGCAAAGTAGTGGCTTTGTTTAGGATTTCCATGTACTGCTGGTGACTCAACTTAGGAACTTTCCAGTGTTAATGTAATGTTATCCACACTTGGTGGTGGTGATGGGTATTATCATCTCAGACTTAGCAGTGACTTGTGTTTTGCATGTTTAACCTGTTTTTGTCTTTCTGATACATGTTGTCTGTGGAGTTAATCCTTGTGTGTAGTTTCAGTTCCATAATTTTCTAGGAGTTCTTTTTACATTCTGTTACTCAAGTGCTATCTTCAGTTTTGTTACATTTCTCTCATTTCTGCTCAGTTTTGTTTGCATTTTGTATAGGCTGTCCTATAGGTGGTCTAGAGTTCAGTCTGGGCTTGTATGGTACAGCCTTTCAGTCTTGATGAAAGCAGCTCTTCAGCCTTTGCCCCCTGCCCTCAAGGAAACAAAAGAGCATGAAAAGCTAGTTTTCTGAATATTTCTGAGTGAAAGCTAATAACCTCATGGCTTAACATCCTTTATCAATTTCTTCAGTGGTGGTCACTTAGTGAACCTTAGCATCATGTGTAGGAGCTCTTACAGCTTTAGTATTTTTCTTTCTAGAATGCTCCTTCCAGAACACACCTACCCTGACACAGCCCCTTCCTGGGCTGCCAGACTGCACACCCATCCCAGCAGCACGCTTCAATCCTAGCCAGAGGCTGCCACTGCTTTTCCAGCCTTGTCATCCCTGCCCACTTCATCTGTTTTCTCATCACTTGTGGGTTGCAGCACCTGTTTTATCATGTTTGATTTTGTGATAGCAATTCGTGACTGCTAAGAACTTTTTTCATTAGCTCCCTAAATCTTTTTCACAAGAAATGTGATGTACTGATGACTGTAGAGATAAAGGGCTGTTTCAAGTCCTGCACTTTTTCTCTGATCCTGGTTGTTGCTCAGGGCTGTGTAGGACTCCATAGGAATAAAACCTAATTTGAGCAAAGAGGAAACAAACCTCCAATATGGATTTTACAGATCGTTTCAAATGCACGGACTGTTCATACCTCAGAGCTTTCCCGAGGAAATCTGTTGAGTGTTTGAATGAATCCCACTTTACTGATATGTTTTTCCACTTTCTGAATGTCTCTGGATTATTCTGATTGATGTCTCTGGAATTCATTATCTCTTATTCATACATATTGCTGTAATTCTGCTATTAATAGTGATGGCAAGTTGCTTGTTTTCTTGCCTCTGAGTGTACGAGTTAAACACTTTTATAAAGTGCAGTTCAGTAGCTGCTTTCTGCTTGAACTTGGTACTCAACAGTTTTGAGTTTCCCGTGATACCAAGGCAGGAGTTTTTGACTTTAGATGGCAGCCAGTGCTGATCCAAGCTTGAAAAGATCTTTGCTTCCCTTGAACCCTCAGTAGAGGAAAGCCTGCTCATTTAAAGGGTCTTCTCAATCAGCTTTTCCTACAATTTTCACTTGGTTGTTGAGGAAAAAAATGTTGGCATGAAATTATAGCAAGAATGGATTTTGTTTAATATGATGCTCCTTTGTGGCTGTTTGTGGGTCATTGTGGGGGGCAATTACATTGAAAGGGAAATCAATTTGTCATTGCCTGGGCAATTTCTTTATCTAATCTGATGGGGAAAAAAATGTGTAGTTAACACCATACTTACTGGAAAGTTCATTAGCACCTGGAGTTATTTAAGCTGAAATTATTTTGGAAATCTGTTTTTAAAGTCATGTGGAAGTGTGGGTTAATATTTATTTGAATGATACAGGAATGCATCCTTGAGGTACAGAGATCTGCTCATTTTGGAGATGGCGTTATTCATGTGCTTCCCACTCCAAATCATTCTATCTTTTCTTCTCTCCAACAGAGTGCTGGAACAAAACAAAACTGGGGTGTGTGGGAGTCCCCAGCTGGATGTGTGTGGTTGGGAACAGAGCAACTTTCTGTCCTTACAGGGGAAGAGAGGAAAGTTCTTGGTATAAGTCTGTTCATTTCGCAGGCTCCTCCTGCTCAAATACATGAGTTTTTGCTTTTTGACTGTAGTTGTTATAAATTAGGTCATGTTATACTCACCTGTAGGAAACTGAGAGAGAGGCAGAGTATGGAGGCAGTCTCCTATCTTGCTATTCTCTATCATTTTATATCCAGTTTTAGAAAGGCTCATCCTGCTGGAGATATAAAGAAGAAAAAAGGAACTGCTGTTAGAAAGTCATTTCCCTGCACTTCCTATTTAAAATGAATGATCCTGCTTGTGTTGGTAAATGGAGATTTGTCCCAACAACCTGAGACCTTTTGCCTTCTACTTTTGACCAGACTGCACATCATCTTCTTTTAGGAAACACTGGTTTTAAGTTATCCTTCCTATCTACTGGAAAATTAAATTTATTCATTAAGAAGAGGAGCAGCAATTACATACTTACTGCTTTAATCTCTCCACTCCTTTTCGAAAGCAGCCTTTCACAGCTGTGTCTCCAGGTGGCACCAAGGGCGGATGGGCATCCCAAGGTCAGGTAGCCTCAGAGAACATAACTGCTCTTTGAGGAACCTTGCTTCCATCTGCTGCAGTATATGGCACAGTGGACTTGGTTGCTGCGTGCTTCCTCCCTCAGGCTAGTGACACGTGCTGTGATCTCCTGTCCTTGTTTGGCTAGAGGCAGGTGCTGGGGCTAAGGAAAGGCACAAGCCCATCTGAGTAAGCTTGGCTCGGGAGAGCTGGCTCTTTTTGTTGGTTGAAAGTGGATGAGTTGGAGCAAAAGGTATGGCAAGAAACAAAAGTCAGGACTTTCCTAAATCTAGAAAAGCATTGAAGGCAGACATGGGGGAGGCTTTAACTGTAAGCTCCTCTGTGTTCTGTATGTACCTATGCCAGAGTGGTGAGTCCCCATAAGTGATAATCCTGCACTTCAATCTACAAGTGGATGTTTGCAGTGCACAAGGCGGATTTCTTGGGAAGAGGAAAGAGTGATGATTGACATCGCTTCACTTTTTCCTTCTCAACAGACTTCTCTATGTGGATTCTTTTCTTTTGGTTACTTGTGGCTGGATGCAGCTCCCTCTAGAGCCCACCGGTACTATTTCCAAGGAAGCTGGAAGGGCATATCCTGGGGGAAACAAACGTCTGCTCAAGTCTAGCTTTGTTGCCTGTGCAATGGCTCTGGTCTTAGTAAAGAGCCAAACCTGAACTTCCATCTACCACCGTGCACTTCTATGTTCTTTAAAAGCCAGGTAGGCTTTCATGCTTGTAATAATTTTATGTAGACTGTTTTCTAAGCCAATAATTGCCTGCAAAGAGGGTGGGCTGTGTGGTATCATAAAGGTACTAAAACAATCACTACCTGTAAAAGAATTTACTTACAAACTAGTATCCTGCCTATTGACATGTGTTTAAACTTAATCAAATTGTCTTAGGGAACTGCATTGCTTTCAGTCATTAGAAAATGATCCTGATGGATCAAAGTGTTTAAATTTGTACTTTATCATATAGGTGCAGAGTGTGGGGCTCAGCCTCAGAAGGTTGTGGGTAACTCGGTAAATGTGCATCCAGTTGCATTTCTCAGGTGATATACTATAAGAAGTTGAGGGGGTTTTGTTGTTTTCTCAGTTCCTGGAAGTGATAAGAGCTTTGTGTCTGTTCAGCATACACTCCCTGCGTCCACAAACCTTATGTTCGAGACTTGTGTTGGTTTCCTAAGACCCAGAAAATTAGGAGCTGGCTGGTGTCTATGTTTCTACAATCCAGCTGAATAAAATACCAGAGATGCAGTTAGTATCAAAGGTGGAAAGAGACTGGGTGGTAGCATTTGCAGTTTTAGCAGACCTGGGTACTGAGTAACACAGAAGGGTTACATTGAAATTGCGGAGGAGGTTTGCCTCTCGTTTAGGCAGAAGCCCCACTGATTTCTCTGGGAACTTTGCTTCATTACAGAAGGCTGCAGATTTGAATTGTTGTATTTATCCTAGCAGTTTCCTGGGAGCAGAGTGTGTGTGTGTCAGAGTAAAATGGTGTTTGTGTGTGCAGTCTGAGGGTCTTGGCCCTGCCCAGCCAGCGAGGGTCCGTGTCCCCAGCACATTGTGCAGACCCTGTGGCACCCAACTTCCTTGAACTGGATTTACCATTTCACTAAATGGTGATGTTAAAGAAAAATCCTCTTGGTCACTTTGCTGGGAACAGCCAGTGCTGGATGCTTTGTTATCTCCCCTTCTACCGATTGCAAAGCTGCAGATTGCCTGGCTGGGCATTTTGTTGCGTCGGGGCAGTTTCGGTGGTGGGAGGATGGCAGAGGTCCTTTGCCTACAGGCTGTGTGCCCATAAATCTGTGAGGAATGGGGAGGAGTGTGGGAGGAGTGGTGCCTGAGGTTCGGGGGCTTTATTGACCGATTCCAGCATTCCAGCTATAACCCTGTGAACTAGGTTATTCTCAGCAGGGTGAGGTGTGGCCTGAGGGCTGCTGTGGGAAGGAAGGATGAGATCCTGAGGAGTGCTGTCCCCCAGCCCCCTGCGCAGGGGCTTGCGGACTGCCGATGGTGCCGGTCGGCCGCCGAGCCTTTCTCGGGCTGCCCGCTGTGTCCGAACGCGAGCACTCCTGCCGGTCTCCTCGGCTTGTCCCGAGCAGGGGGAAGCTCCGAAAGAAAGCGTCGGTGACTCCCCTGCCCGCCTCCCAGGCTCTCTTACAGCGGCTTCCTTATTGAGAGGGTGGCACAAAGTCTGGCATAGTCTGAGTGTTATATAACCTGGAGTAATGACTTGCTTTACTTCTTTAAAAGGAGGTGATGACGCCAGAGCTCTGCTTCCTTCAGAGCCGCCAATTGGGCTCAGGGACTGGCAGATCTCGTGAAATGATGTGGTGTTATAACCAGCTACGCTTTCCCCCCCTCTTTTCTCCCTCCTTCCCTTTGATCTATTGCGTATGATGGAATACAAAATAGAAATCTTTCTATGCAGTTCAAGAGCAGCCCACGTCCCTATCTCTGCATTTTCTATGTATATGTAGATGGAGTTTTTCAATGTTTTTTTTTTTTT
>VXAC01002265.1:245631-364265 GCA_013399225.1 Rhipidura dahli
CTCTTTTATCTCTTCTCTTAAAGCTGTCACAAATGTGAGAGTAGCATGAAGGTGTGGGGAGCAGGGTCAGTGAGTGAGCACTTATTAACTGAACAGAGAATTGCTCCAAGTTGTCTTCCTGCTTTTCTGATAAGCTTTGCAGGATACAGAGGTTGTGCTTTATTCACCAAGAACTTGCTTTTTTCTTTTCATAAAGCAGCCACAGAATCTCTAACAAAGGACAGTCCCACTTTCTCCTCTCTCCCGTTTGGTGCCTTTTTCTCCATGCATGTTTCCAATTGTCAGCTTTGTACCACGCCTGGTCATTGCTCATAGATACTGTATTCCCTCATCTGCAGCTTCTGGAACAGTGATGAAATCACATGGGAACTAATTAGTAAATTTGTAATGTGGTATTTTCCCTCTTGAACAGGTAAGGAGTGGCAAAGTCACTTTGCCAAGTTCACCTGATGAGTGTAAAGAAGCCAAAGGGAAAATCCTCTGGTTTGCATTTTAAGCAGCACCCCTTTTATGTTCAAAAATGTACTAGGTGAAACACTTGATTTTCATCTGAGTTTAAAACATGCAAGGGGTCCTTAATTTCATTTTCCCCTAATTTATGTGATATTGTTCTGGTTTTAATGACTGGTTAAATAAAATGTGTATGTGCTTTTGCTCTGTGTTGCAAAAGTGTAATATTAAATAATAAAAGTGTGGAAGGAGGTGAGGAACTGTTTTAATGAAATTAAAAGTATTCTTCAGATTTTAAAACACAGTATCACATTACAGTTATTTCCTTTATTTATCTTTTTAACTTCTTGCTTAGGCTTTAAAGAAACTGCAACACTGAACTTTCAGAAGTGTCTGGTTCATTGGATCAAAGTATTTTTTTTATTAACAGTATTTTGTACTGCAGATGTTTAAAATGTCTTATTCACATTTTCTTCAATATGCAGTTCACTGACTCAGTCTCAAAAAAATTCTAAGTAGGAGTCAGAAGACTTTATTTTCACTTGCAAATATGCAAATAGGAATAAGACAGGAGAAAGCTACAAGATAAAATCTTTTTGGGCTAGGTGAACAGAAACTTCTAGTTTAAATCTCTGTCAAAACAAATTTTGCAATTAAAACCTCTGCAGGTAATCTTCATCTATGTAAAGTATTTAAATACTTGAATTGTTTGAAGCTTTTTTAAAATGGTACTTTTGTGTACTCAGCTTGTGATTTATGTCAAATTTGCACACAGCTGAAAATGAATGGAATGAAATTAAAGTTGTACCAAAAAACTCTTCAGTGGTGCACAAATACGTTGTGTCATCTACAGGAGCAGGAATGTAGCAAGTTACAGAGATGAGGAATCAGTTTCTTGAATATAACTGGGATTGTAACTCAATGGATTTAATTTTTATTAAAATGATGATAAAGATATATGGTATAAATTCTTCAACTTTAAATCATTACATCTTGTCTAGCTGCAGCTTGTTTTCTTTGGTATATTTAAACAACCTCTGAAAGCCTTGGAATCTCAAGCAGTGTGTTTTGCCACAGTGCCAGTCTGAAAAGCATTTGCAAGAGGCACTGCATTGTGTCACTTCCTGTATTTTGTGCAATATTAGATATTTGTTACATTATGTACAACTTCCCAACTCCCCCCACTTATGATTTAGATGAGTTTGGGAAAGAAAATACACCAAGATTTATATGAATAAAAATCAAATGAGAAGAAACAGATTTATCAAATTTCATGCCTTATGGTTCAGTTTAAAACTCACTAAAATCAATGGAAAAACTCCTCTGGTTTTCCATGGTTGGTTTAGATCTTATCAAAAAGAATTTTTATTTGCAGTGCAATGTTTGTTTAAAAAGCAAATGATTCTCGAAGCCCAGCAATAGTCAGTTGCCAACACAGAGTGTTGTGGAGTCCAAGTATGATTCTGTCTGAACTGTTTTAGGTGGACAAACAACACCTTATACCATATCCAACTCAAACCTGGTGTTCTTGTGTGTTTTCCATGTTGCTAAAACAACATAGAAACTAGGGCAGGGAAAGTGGCCTTAATGATATGTGTGTGTGCTGCTAGCAGGTGCTAATCAAGAGTGAAATGTGGCTGTCAAGCCTAGTTCATGTTCAATTACTTACAAACAATTTGCATTAGTAGGCAGCTTCCCTGTACAGGGGAGGTCAGTGGGGTGTGCAGGAGGAGCTGGTGGATGTGCAGCATGGCTGGGAGAAAGCTGTGGGATGGGAAGGGACTGCACAGCCAGCGTGGAGCAGTTGAGGATGGGCAAGGAAGGTCTCTTCTGCTTTATGGGGTGGTGGTGAGGGTGAAAAGCCTTGAGAGAAGGGAACCAGCCCAGCTTGCAGGGACCAAGAGCAGGGTGGCACATCAGAAATCCAGTGCTTCTCTCTGATGCTGTCCTGGATCAGGTCAGTGTTGTGGAGTCACGGAGCTGCTCAGCCTGCGGAGCAGGAGCTGAAGAGAACCCGGTTCAAGGTGGACAGCAGGCATGGGGATGGGGAAGGAGCTACTCCACCTTGAAGTGAATGTATGTTTTGGGATGTTTTGTTGAAATTTAGTTAGTTTAACTGACTTCAGTTTGATAATGTTCTTTGCTACACAGAGGAACTAGTGTCCTGAAACACTTTACAGTCAAATTTCTTGTCTGTATAGACAGGTTTAGGTATAAGTTTTAATGCTTATGAATTTGCAGTGTTCAGGGATGCTGACATTGCTGCTGAAAAGACTTGTCAGTCAAATAAAAAAACCAAGTTCTGAAGGACCTTTATCTTGATATTCTATGAAAATACAAACTCTATAGTGTTGTTTGGTTTTTTTAACAGCTAATCTCCTAAGTTGTTAGCAAGGCAACCTCTCAGATGACAAAAGCTTTTTGAGAAGCTTCTTGTGATGTATAGCAGAGTTTGTACAATTGCAAAGAGCTTGTGGTTTAAGATGAGGAAGGTGAGGTGTGACAGCTGGGTAAGATTTCAGACCCTGAAGGGGAGGGAGAACATTGTTCCTTACTGGTAAGATTGGCCTCATGGAAAAGCTTTTCAGTAGATGGATTTATCTGTAACAAGATTACCTTCCATGAGGAGATCATTTTATAAACTGACTGTTTCAGGCAGATCTAATTCTTGGCTGTGTGAATATGTATTTATCCTGGCTAACAGTGGTGGCCTCACCAGCAGCCTGTTGTTAGTAGAAGAGCTAGAAAATATCCTTTTCCATTTTGCACAGTAAGATGAAGAAGGAAATTCCCTTTTTATTGCTGTGTGCAGGACAGGTGTAGGTTGCCTGTTTCCCCCTGTGTATTGAACTTCAATTTTTCTCATGTTTGACTGCTGTAATATGGATGTGTTGTGGTTTAACCCCAGCTAGCAGCTCAGCCCCACACAGCCACTCACTATCCCCCAGTGGGATGGAGGAGAGATTTGGAAGGGCAAAAGTGACAAAACTCGTGGGTTGAGATAAAGATAGTTTAACAGCAAAGCAGAACAAAGATTTCATCAACTCCTTCCCATGGGCAGGCAGGTGTTCAGCCGTCCCCAGGAAAGCAGGGCTCCATCACAGTAACAGTGACTTGGGAAGACAAAAGCCATCACTCCAGACATCCCCCCTCTCCTTCTCCTCCTTTCCCCAGCTCTGTATGCTGAGCATGACGTCCTATGGGATATCTCCTGGGTCAGGTGGGGTCAGCTGTCCCAGCTGTGTCCCCTCCTAAGTCCCTGTGCACCCCCAGCCTCCTCACTGGTGGAGCAGTGTCAGAAGCAGGAAAGACTTTGACTCTGTGTTAGCCCCATCACCAATAACAAAAACATCTCCATTATCAACACTATTTCCAACACAAATCCAAAGCACAGCTCCATACTAGCTGCTGTGAAGAAAATTAACTCTCTCCCAGCCAAAACCAGCACTGCATGCTTTGCAAATACCCAGTTGCATTTTTAAATCTTGCTTTCCAGTTTCATAAATCTGTTAGGTCAGATGCTGAGGTCATGTTTGCTTATTTATTCCAACCCTACAAAGCCCTTATAAGGCCTGTTGCAAGATCCTTGGCTATGCACTTCTTTAATATATTTGTCCCTCTTTTCCCCCTTGATAAGCATTGTGTACCAGCCAGGCTGTTTGAATCTGTGGCATAGGTGAAAGGCTGTCTTGTTACTGAGTGTCTTAATTGTAATACAGTTCATATTTTCTCTGGTGAAATTTATATAGCTCTAATTATGAAAAAGCATCTTGAGTTTATTTCAAAGTTGTGATGTACCCTGAAGTACTGAGGGTGTTTTGATGGCCGTAAGCATTTGCAGTGCCCTGCTACCCTCTCAAAAGAAAGGTCAAATTAAAATAGGTCACACAAAGGGGAACTGGGCTCTGCCCTGGCTGTGCTTGCAGGTCTTTAGATCAGGCTTTGCTGCTGTGAGTGCAGCTCACTGTCCTGGAGTCCTGCAGGTCTTTGCCGGGGCTGTTTGGACGCAGCCTGCTTTGGGTTTCTTGTGCATGTCCTGGCTTTCCCAGCACTCCCTCACCAGTTGTTTCAATAAACAGCTGACTTTGTTACATGGACAAATGCTCACTACCAGCAAGCTAATTTCATTACATGTCTCACAGCCCAGGTTTGCTGTTTATTACTGGCATTAGATATGCCTGTGAAGGGAGTTGGTCATGGATACACTCTGTAACACTGAAGAAGGTTACGCAGGATGGAGACCCTTTAGGGACTCAACCACAGCTTTAAAGGACTTGTTCTGTACTTATTTCTCTCCTGTGCCTGTCCTGGTGCCGATGAATGATCAGAACAAAGGTTCACTTAAAGTAATCTCCCACTCCACAAATTCTGACGAGTTCTTTCCTAAAAACTGAAAAACTTGCAGTGGTCTACAAGCTGCTGATTTAACCAAGCAAACAGGATGTTCTTTCACCTGTTATTGTGCAAACAGGTTACCAGCTCCATCAAATTGCTCAAGTTTCAGTCTCAGTTGTCCAGGTTTCTTGCAAATTAGCAGGCATCATGCAAATAGCTCATAAAATCACAATCGTTTTCAAAGCCAGAAAGGCTGTACTCCTTTTTGCAACTCATTCCCACCCACTCTTCCCTGTGTGCTCTGAAACTCGGAAGCAGAGTTTCGGTCCTGTGTGTCCCCTGCTCTGAATGTCCTGTTGTCTGTTGGGATTCCCCTTGCGCGGGGCCCCACCAGAGCCTGAACGGTTATGTAAGGATTTTTATTTTATTCTCAGTCTTGGTCTCTGCCACTAGTTGAACTGGATCACAGGCTGAGTGAATGGGATCTGATCCGTACGGCGTGCAGCTCTGCTGCTCCAGAGAGAGACCTCCCCCGTACACACCCACTCAGCCTCCCCGCTCCTCTTCTCTCTTCTAAAACTCTTCTCCCAGGCATAACTGAGGTTGCTCCCGCTGATCGGGAGCTCGTACGGAAACCAAACCATCCCGGCAGCACAGCTCCAGGCATCGGTCCCCAGTGGAGCAGCAGCTACCTCGGGCAGGGCTGTGTTGTTTGACTCTCCATGCAGGGGAGGAGATAGTGACAATTTTTATTTAGGCTGAACACGAGGCATATTTAACTAGTTATATAACAGTGACCCTGGTCCATCTCGGCTGGGTGCAGGGAGGATATATACGTACTGATTCCCGTCACACCAGCTGGGTGGATTCGGGCACTAGGAGCTATTTACCAAAGTTATTTTCAGAAACTTTAAGTGCAGGTTTCCCTGCCTGTACCCTGGACTGTTTTATCAGGAGTCTTTTCCCGCCTGCGAACTGAACAGCCAGTGAGAGTGGATTTAGTGCTCGCTAGGCTGTGGGCAGAGATAAGGAGTTGTCGGGAGTGATTGGAAACTTTTGTCCTGAAGACCCTGAGACAAGAATAGCAGAAGAGCTGAGAGTGTGCGGGCAGAGGGCTCGCCTCGGTGCACTGAGCAGCATGCTACTCTTGGATGAGGCTCAGCAGTTTCCAGGTAGGACACAGGTGGGGGGTTTTGTGGGTTGATTTTTCTTCTTTTTTTCTCCTTTGTTTTCTTTTTCCTCCTACTTTCCTACTCCAGGCCATTCATTTCCCCCCAGCCCCCCATGCTCAGTGGCTAGTAAAAGGCATCAGGAGCCAAGGCTCTTCTGTGGGTCTCAGGTTTTAATGTGCTCCCTACGAGGCAGGAATGGAAGAGGTTGAGGTTTCAGAGTCTTGTAGTGCCTGTTGGCCTGATGGAGGGGGCATGAGAAGGAAGCTCACTCTTCCTTTGTGGCTATAATTCTGAAGTCTTTGGTGATGTGACATTCTGGGTCTGGCTGTTACTGTTTCTGCTGCTGTTGTGTTGTAATGCTGCAGAAGTTATTTTTTCCAAGAGAAGAGGCAGTTGTTTATAGCAGTATTGTTTTATATGCACCGTCCTCTCCCCCACCCCCTTCACCTTTGTGTGTATACTTTCCCCGCAACATCCTACTTGATAAGAGTTTCAAGAGCTTCTTTTGTTAGTGAGATATTTGGTGACTTGCTGACTGGGCAACAATCTGGGCACCAGGTAGAGCTGTTGGTGCTTGCTCCAGATGCCCTAATTAGTGTCTAAGAGACTGAAAGCTACTTGGCCCTTTTCCCCCCTATGAAATGGAAGATGCTGGTGAAATCCTAACAGGAGTTTACAGCTTGGTGATAGCTGCCACTTAGTTTGTTTGCTGGTGGGAAGATGTTGTGTACTGGAGAAAAAACTTTGTTCAGATTTGAAGAACTCTCTAAATTTGTAATTTAACTTTTTACTTTGAGGTGAGGCACTTTGGGATGCCAAGTTTCTTGCACCTTGTTCATGTGGCAAATACCTCCAAAGTCATGCTATGAACCTAACCAACTGATCAAAAATGGTCCCCAGGAGTTCCAGCTCTGTATTCCTGGTTTATTACAGAAGCGCAGTGTGGTTGCTGTGAGAAGTTTTTACAGAAATAAGCCATGCAATATTTGTTACCCATTAGTGGGAAGGGGGGGTTCTAGAAAAAGCAAAATCCATCTTATTTCTGTGGTTGTGGTGGCAGGACAAAGAAGCTAATTCTGGGAGAGTGTGAACTGAGAAGAAAAGGAATTACAATAGAAAATGAGTTTGGATAAATGAGGAATCTGGGTGATGATACAAGGGGCTTATGTAACTTAGTCTAGATAATAGGTATAAAAAGAGAAGACAGGGAGGGAAAGATGCTTTTGGAAATGAGACTGTAGGTCATAAATGGAGGGAGAATACGAGGTTAGAGGCCTTCCAGAAATTTTGGGTGGAAAGGTATTTGTACAAAAGTAAGAGAGCTAAAGTGCAAACTAACTCCTCCTTGTACTCATCAAGTTGTAAAGTCTGGGATAAGGTTTGTCACAGTCTCTACCAAAGTCTCTACCAGTAGATAATTCTCTCTCTTCGAGGAAGCTTTTCTAACAGATCTAATGAGGTTGTGTTCTGGCTGGTGGATCCAGGAGAGTCTCCATCACACTTCTGCACAACCTTCCTGTCCCCAGAGAGGTGATAAACTGCACAAGGTCACTGAGTGAATCTGGGCAGAACTTACACATTGTTCTTCCCTGCTTTTGTGCTTCAACCACTGAGCAATGTTTTTTTTCCTCTCTGAACACTTCTTTAGGGTCTTCAAAGTAGCAAGCACCTGTATATGCAGTGCCATGATACCTTTTTGATATTTTAAAAATGTTTTTGGAAAGTTAGAGCAGATTTTAATTATTTTGATGGTAGCACCCACCAGCTAGTAAATCAAGGTTTCTTGCAGCACACTACCTATCCCCTTCTTGTCCTATGAGAAAAATGTCTTTTACGTAAAGATCCCAGTTTCCTCCTGATACACACATATATTTATTTTTTGACTGTAGAGGTAATTGTCATTTTAGCAACCTTATGAAGGAACAAGTGCCTGTTCCTTTTCCAGGCTGTAATGTGCTTAGCTTTTGGGTGTTATGTATTTTGGATATGACATTGTGGCTTTAATTTGTGTGTGTCTGATTGCCACAAAAAGCTTTGCAGCCTTTTGTCAAACTCCTTTAGCGGCACCAATATTTTGGAAAGGAAAACTAGAAACAGATTGTTCTTTCAGCGATGCTGTTTCATCCTGGTCTTATTAACTTTCTCCAGTGCTCTCGGTCACTTTTCTGGCTGCAGTTGATGGGAGAAGTGCCAGTGGAATGCGATGGCACACAGGCTCAAACTCAACAATTTGAATTTTTCTCCCAAGTGATGTCTCCCTCATTAAACACAGTCCTTAAAAATTCTTCTGAAATTACTTCAGAGACTGAGGCAGAAAAAGGGAATGTAGCTGAAGTTCTGTGCTTTGTTACAGTTCTAAAAAAATCCACAACTGTGTTTTGTTTTTTTCAAGTAAGAAATTATAGTTGAGGAGAAGAAAGAGAATTGTTGCTTAGCATATAGGACAGGGAGCCAACAACTTGAGTTACTCAGCACTGATGCCTACCTGATTGCCTTGCTTTAGTTTCCTCCTCTGCAAGATGGACAGGAGGGTGTTTCACAGGTTACTGTGAGGAGCTCGTCATGCCCGTGAAGTCCTTTGACACTAACTAGAGTACAAGTGACAATATTGTAATTTTGCAATCACTCCTCTCTTATACCACTGCCATCAGGGGCAACAACAAAGGAGGACTCAGATGCTGAAGGATGCTTTATGCTGGGATTATTTCCCATGCTGCTCCTTTAAGTTAGGAGTGAGTGTCATCTGTGTTCTCCCTGTCCTTGTTAACAGGTCCTGAGCAAAGCTGTGGTGAGAGCTTGAGGCAGAGATTAAAGTTCGGCTGGCACTTGTTGTTTGTTTGCCATTTTGGTGGCCTTGGAAGTGTGTGGCAGCAATAATCCCTTCTTTATTATTTCTCATTGCTCTGAGGGTATGCTGGTATAAAGCTACAACTCCCAGCTACCTAGTGTAAATTAATGCTTATGTAATCATTGCATAATGCAGAATGCTTGCTCCCCTACTCGTCCTCTTTTCTTAGTCCCTGAAATTTATCTCTAGAAGAGTCATGGTAGCAGCCAGCTGGATTCACTGTGTTGGGAACGTGTCAAGCCCCCATATGCATCTATTTTCTGAAGTTGGAAAGGGGAAATTTATCTGTGTTACCTAAATCAATATTTAGCCGCCTCAATAAACTAGATCATGTTTCTCTTTTTTAAAAAAGCTTTGAACTGTTGTGAAAGTAAATAAGGTTAAATCCGGTTACTTGTGGTTTAGATCCCCATGGTAATTTTCGTAATCTGGCTGACAAAACTCTATTCTGGGTTACTAGTTAACTGGGATAACCAGAAAGGAGAGGTTTCAGTTCCCTCCTGCGCACAGCTTGTTGAAAACTTCCCAGCACTCAGCCTGAAACACTTCCTGACTCCAGAGCAGTAGCTTTATGTAACTCATTGCTCTCACACACCCCTGGCTAAAGGACAAATGTGACTGATCCCTGCTTCCCTTGCTACCTTAGCGGGTGCCTTTCCTGGCTTTGTTTTCCTGTCTTCACTAGTGCCCACAGTGTCTGTGCCAGAGAGGGGGCACAGTAGGAGGGAACAGTTTAGGTTTGAGGACTTTTGTCAGGAAAAGGAGTTTTGATTACATATCTAGAAGAGGGATGGCAGGTAGCAGCGTTCTGTATCTCTCCAGGTGTTGCCATCTCAAAGCGCTATGGAAATGTTTGCTTTGAAATTTCACAAACCTCTTTTGAGCATATTGGAGCTGGAAATGGATACAAGATTGCCCTGTGCTCCAGGGTAACCATGAGCATGTGGTGCCTGCAAGAGGAAGGATGACCTGATGGGCACCTCATCTGGGCTGTGTTCGGGGGCTTGTGCAGGGATGGGAGGAGGTTCTGGAGGGGCTGGGTGCCAGAGCAGGTGCCTGCCACACTCCGGTGGCAATGGGGTGCCAGTGGCTGCGAGCCTGTGCCATACAACAGTTATATAAGTGCTCTTTGGTGTTTATGTAACCCGGGTCTCAGCGTCCGCAGCATTGAGGCCCAGCCAGAACAAGATCTCTTGGGTATTTGGGGCCTGGTTCTGCTTGCATAATCCCAGGGTTAGAAGATATATCGCCTGTCACCAAAGTTGGCTGTTTGATATTCCAGTTTGCCTCTTGGCACTTCTTGGCTACTTCCTTTGGTTTCTGGGTGGTACATTCCTTGCTCTTGCCCTGCTGCCTTTTGTTCCTGAAGGATTCCTTCAGGCCAGGAAAGGAGTTTTATTCTGCAGCACAACCTCATCAGCAACTGATATGCTGAAAGATGTCTGAAGGGAAAAAGAAGGGCGGCGCTGCCTTGTAATTTTTCTTTTAAAGTTTTCCATTGATTTGGGCTTACTTCTTGACTTGTGCGTGCTCCTGCTCTGGCTCCCTCCTCATGCTCTGGCCCGTAGAGTCAGTGCTGGTGGCTTTTTCTTCAGAGCTCATCTCTTCCCTCCACCCTCTGGTCCTGTGCCGGGGACAGAGGCAGCCTGCCATCCCTCACCAGCAATCTGCAGCTTTCACTGAGGTGTCTTGAACCCAGAGCAAGTGATCGCTTTACTGATACTTAGGGAAATGAAAAACATGTTACTCAGACTTCAAGCAGTGCTCTTTGTTGTATCAACATGACAGACTCTGTGTCTGGTTACAGTGACAGGTATGAACGACAGACCTGGGGTGGTTAACTCTTAGATAAATCAGCAACGGGAATGATGATGTACGTGCTTTTTGACAGGTGAGGGAAGCTTCCCCTGGGAGCAGGCGAGCTCCGGGGCTGAGCAGGCTCAGCCCGAAGGACGCCTTTGTGCCTGGCAGTACCGTGGCTGTGACTCAGCAGGACACCAGGCATCGCTGCCGGCGGCAGAGCTGGGGCGAGAGCAGTGCCGGGAATCGGTCACTGCTGTGGTCAGTGGGCTGCGTCCCGCTGCAGCCAGGCGGGGACAGCCGGGCCGGGGGCTGGGGCTGCAGGTCCCGCGGCTCACGGCGTGGCTGCCCGCTTGGCCGGGGCGCGGTGCCTGGTCTGGGAGCTCCCACAGTGGTCCCGTGTGGACAAGCGGACAAAAGGCTGGTCCCGGCTGTCGTGTTGGCAGCAGTGGCAGCTGCTGCTGAGCGGAGAGGCCCGAGGGGCGGCCGGGCGCGGGGTCCGCCGTGCCGGGGGCAGCGCGGGTGCCGCGGCCGGCGCGGGGGGGCAGGTGTGCCGGGTTATATAATACTTACATAATTAGGGCTTTGTTAAGCGCTGGTGGCTGGGAGGGGCGTCCTGCCGTCGAAGACTGAGCCCGATTATTTTCCGAGGAGAACAAAGTCTTGTTGCTAATTAGCTGCCCTGACAGTGGCTGCGGCGGAGAGCCCCGAGTTCCCGGAGGGGCTTCGTCCTGCTCTGTCCCGCTCCGACCCCCTCTGAGGTGGCTTTCCCAGTGCTTCGGGTGGAAGCAACCAGGTGTTGATGTGTGCCGGCTTTGTGCCTCTCCTGGCTGTTGCAACAGGTAAAGCCTGGAGGAAGGGAGTCTGAGCTTCCCCCTTACTTTCACCTATGCTGTACTTAAGGGGTTTCACAAGGAATTTCCTGCCTCCAGCCCAGCCTTGTGGTACTCAAGTGTTTTCACACAATGCCACCTCTGTGAGAGGTGCTCTGTGCAGACAACCACTTTTCCCTTCTTGCATGGCATCCATGCAACAGCTGCACCAGTTGCATACAAAGAATATTTTGAAAATATTTCATTTATATTGCACAGCTGAGTACAGGATGAGCCAGAACACTCTGGCTGTTGCCAGCCTCCGAGTTAATTGCTGTGCTGCAGTTAGAGAACTGCTGTTCTTTGGGAGCCAGGTACAATTGCACTCTGGCATCACCTACACATCACTCCAGCACCCAGTGCACTGGGGAAACATCCCATAACCCCAGAGAGCATCTTCCAGGCTGTCAGAGCCTTTGCCATGGGGCTTGCTCTGCGGAGCTGCTCCTCCAGCCTTTGGCACAGTTGTAGTTCAGTGTGTCAGGGACTGAGTTTGCAACTGGAGCTGTGCAATTAGACTTTCTTGTGCCATCCCTCAGTGCTCCTCCCATTCCTGCTTTGACAGCTCAGTACCGGCTGTAGTAGCACTAGCTGGTATTAGCTAGTCTCTGACAAGCTTTTGCCCACAAACTGCATAAAAATTCCCAGAAGGCTTGCAATAATATTTAACTGCTCTTTGTTCTTTGTGCAGGACAAAAGAAAGCTCTCAAAGTAAGAATTAACTGCTTGCTGCTCTGCATGCAGCTACCTTCCTCACCATGAATGCACATCCCTGTCCTTAGGGTAGGAAATAATGCCTAAAGACTCAGCAAAATTGTCCTGTTTGGTATCCTGAGTTTCTGTAGTGAAATGATTTTATAAATAAACAAGTGTCTAGTTTTCAGCGCTTTGTCTTTCCTGGAGTCCCCGGAGTTACCCTGGCAGTGAAACTGCTCTCCCAGGAGGAGGTGTACCTCTAGCTAGCCCTGTTAGCTGCCTAGTAACTGAGCAGGCAAGGAAGTTACCAACTTACACAGTAGTTGGTCCACTGAGGGATCTCTTGGATCTTCTTATGCAGCAGCCTCAGGTAGGAGACCCTCAAGATCTTCTTCTGAATGGGAATTTCTGTACTCCCAGGAGTGCTGACTGTTGCTAGAGCCAAACTGTGGATGCACAGACACTCGGACTTACTGAGGCCTGCCTTGGAACATGGAGATTAGCTATAACACTGTTTTTCACTTACCTTGGTGTCAGAAGACTGTGTTTGTTACACAAATGTCACACCTCAAAACAACCTGAAGCTTCATGACACTTTGCAGCAACCTGAGCCATTTTGCAGAGCAGGCTGTGTCGAGAGCAATTCACTGCTGAATTGATGATGCTGGAGAATATTCTCCAGGCTGAATCCTGTGCTGTTTTAAGGGAACTTTGAGAAGGAGGTGATGAGGTGAGTTTTATAAGCTTGGCTGCAATGAGAAGTGCTTGACTGCGGGACAAATCTTTTGCCATGTTACACATCATGAGTCACAGCTGTGTGCAGTGTTTAGGGACAGTTCTGGCAGTCACACCACGTAGGGAGCATCTGAAGCAGAGTTACACGCAGCAGTCACGACTCTCTTACGGAGACTTCTAAACTGTAATACTGTGGCATACCAGTGTTGATGGAGAAACCAAGCACCTCCCCCTATTTGTATGTATATCTGGGGGTGGTGGTTGCTGCTGCTTATTGAGCTAAGGAAACTGGCAGCCTATGGCCTGCAACATGAATCAGAGCCATGCTATAACCATGCCTGTTGGGTTTTGAGAGTGCAGGCACATTTCACACCTCTGAACAAGAAAGGATAGTCGTGTCCCTCTTGGCATTCAAGGTACCTTGCAGGGCAGAGTGCCTGGGTGTGTGCAAATGTCCATAACCAAAAACCACTGGGAACTGTTTGGGGATTTCTCAGACAGAGAGCTATAACCCACCCAAAGGAGCAGCTGCATTGATGCTACCACCACGTCCCTTGGGAGATCCTATTTGTAGATTTGATGAGGACAGTGCAAAACCTGGAATGAAGCTGGTGTGAACTGGGTGGTTCTTGGTGCCCACAGTGGGTAACCGTGGGATAGATTTACATCCTTGCCAACGAGCACATCTGACCCATGGCTGTCTTCTGCTGGGCAGACTCGGGCCTGCTTTTTCTGAGGTGGCTCATCTCGCTGTGCAGGGCTGTGCTGGGTTGTCACTCCCAGGCTGGTGGCAATGCTCTTCTCAAGGAGGCAATGTGGATAACTGCCCGGATCTTCCTAGAGTGCACAGCAGCTCCAGCATGACCAGGCAGTTGTGAACATGCAAACGTGGCTGATGAATTTTTGTGTTGTGTAAAAAGCTACTTGTATAACCATGTCAGAGCAGCATGTTGAGCTCCTGTTACAAAACTATAATTGCATTTCTGTTGTAGATGTAGGTTTGGCAAAATTGGGGCAGGATTATTCCATTGATTACCTGATGGGACCTGTTCAACGAGGCTGTTCCCACTCTCCCTCCAACCCAAAGATCAGACCTGTTCTTACACAAAATAGGTGTTTGCGTGTGTAGTTATTGTTTCTTAATGTGTTTCTGTCCCAGTGTGGGTCCCAGTTACACAGCTTGGAGCTCACCGTGCTGGAGAACAGCCACACAACTGCAGTGGGGAGCCTTGCTTTTCTTCTGGGTTAGATTTAGGCTGTGCACATAATCAGGAGTTTAATACAAAGCAGCAGCAAAACAATTCCTGCTTATAACTGCCAGCTCATGCCACAGGTGTGGTGAGAGTTGTTGCAAGGTTAGACTTGTGATTTTATCGTGTTAGTTAAACTTTGTGAAAAGCTTTATTCGTGGTGGTGGCAAGGACAGGAGCAGCCTGGGGAAGCTGGCTGTCCCCTGAATCCCACTGCAGCTGAATCAGTGAGATGCTTGGAGCTGTCACTAGCCTGGAAGAGCTCTCTTGATGCATATGTGTCAGGAACGTGGGCTGAAGCACAGATTGTGTTCCTCACCTCAGAACTTGTATTGGCAGGACAAACACCAGCCTGAGCAGACATGGCTGCGGTGGAAGAAGGCTTGTACTCAAAGCAGGACCAAATTTACCATCAAATTTTGCTCTTCAGGCTCCTGCTCAGATGAGAATTATATTTTAAAAACCCCATCTGATCCAGCTGTGTGCAGGTTTCACCAGAGCATACATATTACATATCATTAAAAGGAAAGGGAAGGTAAAATGCAGAAATGGAATGAGTCTGCATAGGGATTGCACAACATATATGAAAACACAGAGACATAATAATTTGGGCTTCTAAGCCTTTAGGTTTTGTTATTATTGCCTTTGTCCTGAAAACACCCTTGCCTGGCACAAGGGTGGCTGCTGGAGGAGGTGACCTGGGCAGTTGCTGGAGTGTGGGGAAGCAAATGCTTCCTCTTCCAAACAAGCCTGACTTTGTGCTCTCTGGTGCCTTGTCAAGGTCCTCCGGGCCCAGGGTGAGATGGCAGCAGTGTAACCATGGCAGTGTTTGTCTCCGGTTTAATGACTCATCCTGGAGCATGTGATCACGTGTGCAGCCTCCCTGCTTCCCTTTGCCCTATTTCATCCAATCTTTTGATCTAGTTATATAACCAGGAGTCGAGAGGGGTGGGGGGAAGGAAGCAGTGCTGAAGAATTGCAGGTAATGTGACTAAAATGTGTCTGTAGCTCAAATAGCCGAATTGTTGTCTGGGAAGCCTGAGAAACTGGGTTTATTCCCAGCACAGCTCTCTTTCTGCAAGTGAACTGGTGCTTGATACCTGAGCTTGTAAGTCTGAAGAGGCATGGTGGGAGGACAGGGCTCCAAGACTTGGCTGTGGCAGGAGAACTGCTGTGCTTGTAGCAGTGAACCCCTTTGCGTTTATCTTCATATGCATGACTCTTCCTTAAAACCACTACACTCTTCTTGCATTCATCATGAGATCTGTTTCATCCCATAAGCTGTGGATGTTTTCTAGTATGTGTAGGGCTCACAGAGACAGATACTCACAGAAATGTTTGAGCTGCTCTGCTGGTACTGGTCTGTGGTGGGCTGAGCTTTGAAGTGCTAAATGTGTTCTGACATAGGCTTGGAGCAAATGCTGGGGTGGGTCTGGTGGGATGTCAGGAGAGGAAGCTTGCAAAGTTGGTGCTTTTGAACAAGGTGTGAATCTACTTCTTGTCATCTCAATTTTAAGATGTTATACTGGAGATAAGGTTAATTTAATGGGCATATCAACATGACAGCTGCAGGTGCAATGTGCTGTACTGAAGCATCCTTCATTTAAGTTCCCAGCATTTTGAGAAGGAATGCTCTCTGTCTCCAGATCCCTCAGAGTCACAATGTGATGTTTGTTGGTTCTGTATTACTTCATCTGCCACATTCTTCTGCAGTGATGTCTTCTTTCCTTCAAAGTTCTGTCTAAGTGTCATTTCAGTTCAGTCATTAGTGTGGATACACAATGTAAGCAAGAAAGCTGATTACAAGATGAGGTTCAGGGTATCTCTTTGCCTGACACAAGGGGACAAGATGCTTCAGAGAAGCTATTACAATGCTTGTCAGAAGCAGTTTGCTTCAAGGGAAGCTTTTGAACAGAAACATTTCCTTTCTTTGCTCTGGAAGCATTATCTTGGTCACTGGCATCTATTGAAGAGCCAAGTGTCACACAGAACAAGGTGTCATTTCACACTGTTCTTTAAGAGTGGAATCAGGCACAAATGGAAGTCTGAAAGTAGGAGAATTAAGAGAAAAAGGAGTGCATGTGATTTATAATGTAGAAAGGGTATTGCACTTATGTTTTGTTTGAAAAAAACCTTGTTGGAAGTTACCATTTAAACCATGAGAGTGAAGCCTGGTGCTAAAACCACTGAGCTGCCTGCTGAGCCACGACCCAGTGTTTGAACCAGATAACCTTTTACATGCTGTGTTCTGTTGACTTGGGAGATGGTTACAGGTGTCATATACAGTTTCTGCCCTACTTGAATGATGTGAAGCAAAGAGATTCAAGTTCCTTGTTTTAATCAGAGCTCCTCAGGCCCCCATAGGAAAACAGACTCTTGGGATAGCAAGTGCTCCAGACGGACCTAAATAATTTTATCTTGTTTTCTTGTCAGGACACTTCTGGGCTGTGTTGAGGGGTGTTAGTCTTGGCTTTCACTGGGGACAGACCCTTCACTGCAGAACTTTTTAACTCTCTTTGACTGTCAGAAAGGACCCCGGTTTTGACCCTCAGAGTGACATGCTTGCAAATGAGCAAGAGTAGGGCTTGTCGGTTCCCGTTCAGCTCAAACTCTGCTGAATGCTCACAGAAAAGCCAGCTGCCAGCCTGGCACAGCTGTTCCCATGTCATGTTCTTCCCCTTGCAGACCAACCCCAGGAAGCCGTGTTCAGCGGTGACCATGTGGAGCACGCGGAGGATGGAGAATGGCAGCGCTCGACTTCAACTACCTCATCTCAGAGCGAGCGGGCAGAGCAACTCTTGCAGAACCAGCACAAGAGCCTGGCCTCTGAGGACACCAAAAAGAAGAGGGCTCAGAAACCGTCTCACATGCGGAGGAACATAAGGTAAGCAGCAGCAGCAGGACAGAAAGAGCTCAGGTCACATATGGTGGTGAAAACAGAATCTCTGCACTTCACTTCTGAGCTACGTTGTGCCACTGCTGGCAAACCAGATGGTTTTTCTTTTCCAAAACCTTAGGATTTCACCAGTGGGAGTAGAGTGATCTCAGACTGAAGTGCTGCATGTGGGTGCAGACTTGTTTGGTATTTCAGAAGAGTGAATATTTGGTTATGGAATATATTGCAAAAATTGTGTAATTGCTGCTGTCTTTTGAGAGATGTAACTGAAAAACAATACCACCATTAAGTAAATACCAGATATTTGCCTAGGTGAATCCTGTTGCAAACAGCCTAAAATACAGTCCTTTCCTATACTGTCCTGAGTACTTGTTGACTGAAACGTTGGAAGTTGGTTTCACCTGGATTTTATAAAGCAGTAGTTGTTTGATTGTGTAATTCACTGCAAATTCTGAGAACGGTTGTGAAGTGGTAAATCAGTAGGAAATTTTGCTCAAGGTTGTTTTATAAGATCAGGGGAGAACTAATGGAACAGGAACTCCTGTGGCAGCAAGTGTCTCTCATGCCCTGTGCTGGTGGTCTATGGTTCATATTTAAGCTTGTGCAGATTGATTTTCTTAAAGCTGAAGGAAGAAGTATTAAATAGGCCTTGGAAGATGCGACTTCATTAGGATGAGGGAGATGTCCCTGAAGTGTGGGGTTGGGTGGTTTCAAAGGCTAGTTTGAGGGAGCTGGATTTTATCACTGCTTGTACTGCACCTCTCCTCTGGCAGAAGCACCTTCATTTCCAGGACTGGCCATGTGACACTGAAGCAGGGGAAAAGCAGCTTCTGGAAGTAAATAAAATTACCTGTAAAGGGAAGGTGCTTTGAGAGGATGCCTTGAAACAATTGGTAAAACCATTAGAGATCCTAGCTCCTGAAAATGCTGTCAGAAGAGAATCAGAATTTTTGTGGAGGAACTGATGCATTTTCTTCTCATATATCTTATTTGCATAACTTTGTGCATTTTGTGTTTACCAACTGTGTATCAATAAAAAACATCCTTTCAGGTAGAAGAACCAGTCTCTGGTAACCTAGTTTAAGTGTGTGCTTACCCACTTATATTGTTCTTCCTTTCATTACTTTGCTTCTGTCAAACTTTTGTCTTTTCCTTGACTGATAGTAGTGTTACCTGTAGTTGGGAAGCACAGTTGAAATAGCTGTAGAATTTGCCTATATCTTTTGGGGGATGATGTTCCTACTCTGTGTGGCTGACAGAATACCTGGAGCTTGTCAGTCATCTTTGCAGCAGCTGTGCAGCCATTCATGTTTTTGGAAGAAATTGAGTGTAACCAAACCATATTTGCTGCTGTGTTCAGAAAGCTGTTGCGTGAGGACCAACTGGAAGCCGTGACAAAGGCAGCCCAGCAGGAAGAGCTGGAGAGAAGGAAACGGCTTGAGCAGCAGAGGAAGGATTACCCAGCCTCTATACCAACAGTACCCCTGGAGTTTCTTCCTGGTAAGCACTGGGAGATGCCAGCCAAAGCAAGAGTTTTAAGGATAGAATCTGAATGAAGAAGGTAGCAACATGCTTGTCCATGATAGGACAAGGGGTAATGGTTTTGACCTAAAGGAATGTAGACTCAGGCGAGATACAAGGAAGAAATGCTTTACAATGAGGGTGGTGAAACACTGGCACAGGTTGTGCACAGATGTGGCAAATGCCCCACCCCTGGGAACATTCAAGGTCAGGATGGACTGGGCTTTGAGCTACCATATGTAGTTGAAGATGTCCCTGCTCAGTGCAGAGGGGTTGGACTTGATGACCATTGAAGGGTCTTTCCAACCCCAAACATTCTGTGATTCTATGCTGTCCTTGGACTTTCAAGTGTGAACTCTTGGAACAGCAGTTCCAAACCACTTGTAGGTTCAGTGTGGGCAGTTCTACTTCTGAGCTTGTTTTATATCAAGATACAGTGGTTGCTTGGTGAAAGGTGCCAGGTAATGTTTGTTGAAGATATTTTGACACATTAAGTGTGTGTAGGGGGATGCTGAAACAGAGCTCTCTTGTCTTTCCAGCTGGTATGGTAGCTTAAACCAACAGGCTTGGCAGAAATGCCAGATCCTGTTTGTCCTGGGAATGGTCTGGTATTGCATATATCTGGTACTGGGGATACTGGAACAATAGACTGGGTGCACATATGTTGGTGATGTAACCTTGGCCTTTCTTGCGTGTTTCAGCAAGCAGTGAGTTGCAGGCAGTATAAAAGGTTAAGCATCACTCATGTCTTTGGGTGAATATGTCATCTTGCATTGTTTCCCAACCAGGATTGTTTTGGTGATTTAGTTTATAACACAGCTTCAAAGGGTGTAAAGGGAGAGAAGTGCAGCTGGATGTTGTGCCAGGGGTAAGGAGTTCTTGAGTTGGCCTTGCCTCTTGAGGAAATATATATATGCAAGTGTTCAAAACACTTTTACATTTGGGAGAAGGAATCAGAGTTGTTTAAAACATTTTAACTGTTTCAGAGTAGGTTCAGCCCCAGAAGAATATCATTGCTTGCTGTGTCAGTGCAGTGGTGCTATTTGGCCCCATTAGCCTCTCTCCCCACATGGCATCACTAAAAACATGCAAACAAATGCTCTTGATCACCAAAAGTTGTTTATGATGTGCGGGATGCAATGATTACAGTGTCCCTACTAACAAAGGGCAGTTATCATCCCTTCAGCAGTTGGTACTTTCTCTGCTGGATGAAACACAGCTTTTACTGAGACCAAAAAATAGAGAAACAAAGGGCTTTAGCATGTTGTATGGTCAGTGTGCCCCAGTCAGGGCATGAAACAGAGGGTGCCATCAGCAATGGGCTATTGTTTCAGCATACTGAGAAAGGAGGAGAGTGTGACCCAGGAAGCTGAGTCATAGCAGTATTGTAGACAGTGAGAGTCTGTTATGGAAAATTCCAGGACTAAGTTATTGGAGCTAAGTGGAAGGAAATACTGTCTGGTTTCTGAACAGTTTTGTCTCCTTCCCCATTATTATGAATTACTTATTGTTTGTAATTTATGTTTGTAGAGGACATCGTTTTCAGAACAGCAGAGGCGACCCAGCTCCCCCCTCAGGTCCTGGCTGAGGAAGTGATCTGCCTCGACAGTACCAGCAGTGGCAGTGAAGATGATACTAAAGGAAAAAACAGCATTAAAGATGGTAAGTGACCAATTGCCTCAGCCTGCTCTTCTCACAATATGCTGTTTATTCAGCCACAAGTCTGTTTTCATCTGGTCAGATGCTCCAGTGGTGAATCACTTCAGATTTTTGTAGGCCTATTGGTTTCCAATTATACGGGCAGTTCTGGCCTGTGAGTCCTAAAATGACATCTATAAAATGGCCTGTCAGGCCCTCTTGTGAACTCATGTTTATTTCTGCTTTATAAATGTACTGAACTTTGCTCAGTGCATTGCTGAAGAATGCTTACAGGAGATGTGGCATCATTTGCTGTGTGTAAAAGGAGCATGTGAGTATTCAGATCTGCAGCTGAAAGTGGGGATTTTTGTCCCTTGTCCCTGATGGATCTAACCTGACTCCTTGGTGATCCTTAGGCATTGCATCAGTAGATAAAATTCATGTCTGGGTTTGGGAGTTAAGAGAACATATGGGGGAGAATGTAAAACACTCAGTCTCACGTTCTCTTTGGATCAGCCCAAGCTAATGTTCCCTGAAACATTTGGAAGCCAGGGTAGCTGATGCTTTCATATGCTGGTCTGAGGGGCCTGTTGTGTGCCTGTATCATGCCTTCCTGTTCAGGAGATGTCATTAGGCCAGTGTGGAATCGCGAAAGCCGGGGATAGCCTTATTTCCTGATAGTTTTTTTCCATTCATGATAAACCCTGACATCAAGTTAACTTTGTCCTTATTCTCTCCTGTTTTGGCTACTTTACAGAAGTGATTGAGCTGAGCTCAGGAGAGGATGATGCCCTCCAAATTGTGGACAGCAGTGACTCTGGCAATGAAGGGGAGGAGGATGGCAGTGAAGAGAGCAGTGGCTCTCATGTGAATGATGCCTTAAATCAGTCAGATGCTCTGGGGCAAGTCATCGTCAACATCAATCATCCACCAAATGAGGAGGACATTTTCCTGGCTCCCCAGCTTGCACATGCAGTAAAACCTCATCAGGTAGGTTTTGTTAGCATCAAAACTGCACTTAATTCAGGCAAGCCCACCTGGGAATCTCAGCAGAATTTCTTTGGTGAGCCATGTGACCAGTCTGTGGTGCTGGCTGTTGTGGACAGTCAAATGATAAGGCTGAATTAGAGGAAGGCCAAGGCTCTGTGTAACTTGGGCTGTTGTTATCATCAGACCTTTATATATTTAGATGAACTTTTTAAAAATATATTTATAAACAAACTAATCAACCCCAATTCAGATTCTCTGTCTACAAATGAATTTTGATTTATTGATATATTCTCAGGAAATTCTATGAGCATCTAAAAATACTGAATTTGTGAGCCATCCCAAGATTAGAGTACTTTAGTGAGCTCGTAACATCCCCTTTATATTTTCATGGTCCTCATGTACTTGCCACTCTGTAACTACATGCCCATCTTGGGCTTTATTTTCTCCCACTATTCTAATAACTTTTTTTACTTTTCTGCCTAGATTGGTGGGATCCGATTCCTTTATGACAACTTGGTCGAGTCCTTGGAGAGATTTAAAACCAGCAGTGGGTTTGGGTGTATTTTAGCACATAGCATGGGCCTGGGCAAGACCATACAGGTCATCTCTTTCTTGGATGTACTTTTTCGGCACACGGAGGCAAAGACTGTTCTTGCCATTGTACCTGTAAGTAGCCACATGAAGGGCTGGCTGAGGGGCTTCCTTGTACCACTTCTTCCTTTGCATAGAGAAGGTTGATTAGCGTCCCGTCACACATCAAGTTTTATCACATCCTTACTGCTCTTCCCACTCCATCATTCCCTTTGTTCCTGAATTTGCATGCTGTGAACTGCTGCTTCCATCTGTGCACACTGGGTGTCATTCCCTAATCTCATTTTTGCTCTTAAAAATCCTAAGTGACTCGCTTGGGTTTTAATCCTTCTGTGGCTAACTTTTTCAGGTGAATACGCTCCAAAACTGGCTAGCAGAGTTCAACATGTGGCTCCCAGCACCTGAAAACCTTCCTGCTGATTATAACTCCAAAGAGGTCCAGCCCCGCACCTTCAAAGTCCACATCCTGAATGATGAACACAAGTAGGTGACAGCAAAAGCTTTTTTGAGCTCTTTGCTCAGGGATCTCTGCTTCTTTCTGGGTCATTTTCCTTGCATGGATCAGGGAAATGATCCTGGGGTCCTGGGGAATTCTCAGTTCGTTGGCTGTATTCATACGCCTGTCTGTTGAGGTCTTCACCTTCTGGGTGGGATGTATGTGAGTCTGCTGATGTTACTCCAGCCATGTGTTTACTGTTGGCCAGGATCTGATGTGCTGTGGTGGACTGAGCAAAGACAGTGTCTTGGTCTCAGTCTGAACCAATTCTGAGCAGGCTGGAAGGGAAGGAAGCCTGGGGGACAGGAGCATTTGAGGAGACAACAGGGGATAAACAACCAAAGATTAAAACCATGTGCACTGGCAGCTCGTTCTGAAAATGGTTTTTGCAGAGGCAGACTCAACACCTCTATAAAAAGGGAACTCTTGAGTTTAATATGTTTTTGTGCATGACAAACTTCTGCACCTCAGTTCCTGTAAGGATTTGTCATTCTCAATGCTGCTATCCATGGCACATAAAAGGCTTTTCTTCCCCTCTGTATCAGTTTGTTTCCTAAAGAAATTTAATTGTATCCATCCATCTGGTTTGACGTGAGAAAAGTGCTTTAATTATTTGAATTGGTCTTTTTTCTCAGCAGACTCCAATCCAGTGATTCAACCTGAAATTGGAGTAAAGCTTAGAGTTTATTTGGTTGTTTTGCAGGACAACAGCTGCACGTGCAAAGGTGGTGAATGACTGGGTGACAGAAGGTGGTGTGCTGCTGATGGGATACGAGATGTACCGTCTCCTCTCACTGAAGAAGTCCTTTGCCACTGGCAGGAAGAAGAGAACAAAGAAACAAACTGGCCCTGTCATTATTGACTTGGATGAGGAAGACCGGCAGCAGGAGCTTCTGAAAGGTGGGAAGTCAGCCCTCAAGAGGGAGAGTGTGACCCTGCTGTCCAGCTGGCTGCCAGCTGTGGCAGCACAGGGAAACAGCCTATAACTTTATTTTAACATCACTGACGTGATCAAACTTTGCCGGGCAGGATTGTGTCTTTGGAGGGAGAAAGTTGTTGTACTTTGTCTGAGTCTTTAATTTCTTGAAAGAGCTGCAAGTGTGGAATTCAGTACACTGAACTCTGGGATTGGTCAAGTGAGATTTGCCATTCTGATTTGATACGCCATCCAGCTTGATGCAGTGCAGGTCACTGAGCAGAAATCAAGGCACAGTCATGTTTGCTCATTACCACATTTTGTTAAATCAGAACTAGTGTCTAATCATATGTTACCTCCTGCATCAGCCTTGCTCTCTGCACCCATGGATACTGCTTTTTTTCTTTCAGAACTACCCCTCTTTTGTGAAGCCGCTGACCATATAAAACCAGAACTTCGTCTTGTTTATCTCTAACTAAAACTTAACATTCCTTGTCCTCAGGGATTGAGAAGGCCTTGTCTCGCCCTGGCCCAGATGTGGTTATTTGTGACGAAGGACACCGGATAAAGAACTGCCACGCCAGCACCTCCCAGGCGCTCAAGAACATCCGCTCGCGCCGGCGGGTGGTGCTGACCGGGTACCCGCTGCAGAACAACCTCATCGAGTACTGGTGCATGGTGGACTTTGTGCGGCCGGACTTCCTGGGCTCGCGGCAGGAGTTCAGTAACATGTTTGAGCGGCCCATCCTGAACGGGCAGTGCATCGACAGCACCCCCCAGGACGTGCGGCTGATGCGGTACCGCAGCCACGTCCTGCACAGCCTGCTGGAGGGCTTCGTGCAGCGGTGAGTCCCCAGGCAGCTCTCAGGGGTGTAGTCCGTGCAAACAGCTGCTTCATCCCAAGTTACCTGGCTTGTTTGCTGAGTTTATGCAGCACAACTAAATCTCGCTGCCTTGTAGAATCATGGAATTGTTTAGGTTGGAAAAGTCCTGTAAGATCAGCGATTCCAACTGTTAACCTAGCACAGCCACCACTAAACCTTGTCCCCAGGTGCCACATCTACAAGTCTTTTAAATCCCTCTAGGGTTGATGACTCCACCACTTCCCTGAACTATCTGTTCCAATGTCTGACTATCCTTTCCATGAAGAAATTTTTTCTAATATCCAATCTAAACTGCCCTGGCACAATATGAGGCCATTTTCTCTTGTCCTGTCACTGTTACCTGGGGAAGAAGAGATTGTCCCCTACTTGGATATAACCTACTTTTAGGTAGCTGTGGAGAGAGAGAGGTGCCCCAAAGCCTCTTCTTCTCCAGGCTGAGCCCCCTCAGCTGTTTCTCATCAGACTTGTGCTCCAGGCCCTTTCCCAGCTCCGTTGCCTGAATCTGGACTTGCTCCAGCACCTCACTGTCTTGTAGTGAGGGGCCCAAAACTGAACCCAGGATTCAAGGCAGGGCCTCACCAGTGCTAAGTACAAGGGGAGGGTCACTGCCCTGGCCCTGCTGGCCACACTGAAGTTGGTTTGCTTTGGTTCCACAGACTCTGATGTTAGAGAACTACACCCCTAACTGCCCCAGAGTGACCTCAGGTTTATTTTGATGTCTTTATAGCCAACTGGGTTGTGTGCTTTGTGACATCCTTATCCAAGGATCTCAAAGTGTTTCACAAAAATGTTAAGAAAAGTGACAGTGACTCCACCACTCTGGAAACAAACCAGCATTTTTTTTCTCAGATGAGGAGTCTAAGATGCTGGTCTGGAGTGTCTTAATCTCTGGCAGAGCTGAAAATAGACTTCACACCTTATTTCTGTTTTTCAGCTACCATGGAAAACAAGACTTTCATCACCCTCTTAACTTTGTGACCTGTGCTCGAAGATTGTAATGTCTGAGGTCTTTGTAATTGTCTTTACAATTGGTGTTTGGCTGCAGGAGGAGTATCTCAGAAGTGTCATGCATTAGAGAAACGTGCAATTTAGAGGTCCTTCTCCCTGCAGCCGGGTGGGCAAGAACTCAAAATTTTACCCTGCAGGCAGCCACAGGGAGATCATATTGGGAAATTCCCTTCCCTGTATTTATCTCACTCGTTTTATTTCCTCCACAGGCGAGGCCACAACGTGCTGAAGGTTCAGCTCCCATCTAAGGAAGAACACGTCATTCTGGTACGTCTGTCCAAGATCCAGCGGGCCCTTTACACGGAGTTCATGAACCGATTCCGAGATGCAGGCAACAGTGGCTGGCTGGGACTGAACCCACTCAAAGCTTTCTGTGTCTGTTGTAAGGTAGGTTTTAGCAGAAGAAATGTTCTAATATGTCGGGGAAAGGGGAATGCAAGAAGAGGAGGTGAAAGTGTGGTTGGCCAGGGACATCATCTCTCCCCAGAGTGCTCTGCAGTGGTTCAGCAGTATTGTTATTTTTGCTTCCAGAACTGGGGTGCAGGGATGTTAAATGTCTCTTTCAAACCGTGCAAGAAACCTGCTGCTGTAAGCTGAAACAGTCTGGGCTGATATCTTAAACTGCATAACCTTACGTGCTGTAGTGCAAGAAGGAAAGAATTGGGCACTTTTAAAGATATGAGAGCCAGAAGTATTAGTTCTTTCCTTTGAACAGCTGTGGGGGCTTTCAGGTCACAATCATTGGCAAGCAGCAGACCAGTGCAGGTTTAACCACTTTCTTTCTTTATCCCTTCAGATCTGGAACCATCCAGATGTGTTGTATGAAGCTCTGCAAAAGGAGAATCTGGCAAACGAGCAGGATTTGGATGTGGATGACCTTGGCACAGCAAGCACTAATTCCCGCTGCCAGCCTCAGGGAATTAAAGTCAAAACAGAGAGTAATACTGTGGCATCACCAGTTGGAGAAGCTACTAATAGCAAGTTCCTCCAGAGTGTTGGCTTCAACCCTTTCCAGGAGAGAGCAAATCAGGTCGTAACTTACGAGTGGGTAAGTGTCACTGCTGGAGAACTCTTGATTTGGAGAGTCTGAAAGGCTGGACAGTTTTCTGAAGCAGAGGAAAGAGAAGACTCTTCTGTTTGAGTTGTGGGTTTCTCTTACCTTCTCTTTACCACAGAGCATCTTGATCTGTGCAGACCTGCGTGGTGCTAGGAGGGGTTTGTGCTAGGACTCTCATGAGGTAGAAGTGCAGGCAGCACTCTTATACCATTGTTCTCATCTGACCGAAAAGTCCATGGTCTTTTATAAACAAAGGTGTTAGGGTGAAGTTTGACCTAAATAAGATGTTGGTAAATCTAGAAGGATGGAGGAAAGCTCTTGAGGTAAGAGTCATGAGAGGTTAAGAGGATGCTCATTGAAGAAGTTTGTCACTTGGAGCTTCTGGAATGAGAGGTAGCAGCAGTAGTTGGGAGTAACATTGTCACCTCAAACAACTGGATGTAAATAACCTCATTGCCATGATTTATTTCTCTCACCTTGAGACAGGGTTGTTGAACTAAACAGGGAATGAGCAACTCCACCTGTAATAGTCTCCCGTTTCTTGGTAGGCCAAAGACATCTTGTGTGACTACCAGACGGGGGTCCTGGAGAACTCACCCAAGATGGTGTTACTTTTCCACCTAATTGAGGAAAGTGTGAAGCTTGGAGACAAGATCTTGGTCTTCAGGTAAGCAGAGTATCAACAGCTGATCCTACAGTCATTAAATACTGGAGTAGTTGGACACCCCCTGGTACTAGGAGGCTGTTGCAAAGGGTAAATGGTGTGGCAGTTCCCCTTCTGTCCTTTGTTGTATTAATGTTGATTTTCATCCATGGATTTTATAATTCTGCCACTGTCACATTTACTAGTGAGGGGTGTGCTGTACAAACAGGGTTTGGCAACCATCAGCACTGTGTCATGGTTGGGGAAGGGTTCTGATATTCCACTTTTGCTGCTGGGGGGCTTTTCCCTGAACAGAGATCTTGGTTTTGCAGCCAGAGCTTATCCACCTTATCTGTCATTGAAGAGTTTTTGGCAAAGAGACCGATGCCGAGTCCTCCAGGCTCAGATGGAGGAGTTCATAACTGGGTCCGAAACATCAACTACTACAGTGAGTGCAGCCTGTCCTCTCTTTTGTTGTGACACTGTTTGATCCTGTGAAGGACTAATTGCTGGAAGTCGCCCACCATCTCCTTTTAGTTGTCTTTGGGTGTGAAAATGCTCTGCTGGAGCATTCTTCTGATGAGCCTCTTTCAGACTGTTCTTACTTTAGTTGCTTTGGAAAACAATGTCAGTTGGATGGCAGCTAGCCAGTAATTTCCAAATCCTCTTTTGACATCTTACTTAGAAGATGTTAGACATCTTTGACACCTCACTTACACACTACTGCTTTTTAAAGTTGCAAAAGATACTTTTTGCTTCCTGTTGGCTATTTGCTAGATTTTGCTTCCAAAACCAGAATCACTGTGGAATGCTTTCACTTGCTCTAGGCTGTGAACTCCTCTTCTTTCTTCCCCAGCTTTAAATCTTTCTCTGGTATGGGTTGTTGCTTTGTGTGGCTATGTTACAGGCCAGGACTGAGAAGAGTGGTGGATATGGAGTTCCTGATTTTTGCAGAGCTGCCAGAAGCAAGCTGCTGCCCAGGAACAGAGACATGACACCCCCTGCACTCCCTTTACACCAGTGCTCTCTGTGCTCAGGTCTAGTTTCTGGGGGTTTGCCAAAGGCTTTACAATTTGGCTTTCACTTGATTCCTGGAGCTTCCTGCATACACGAGGCCTTTGTTCCTGTTGTTCCTGCTTGCTATCCATCTTGCCTAAAGCAGAGCCTTAATGGGCTAAATGTGTTGTAGTGCTCCCAGGCCTGGCATTGACAAGCCTGAGTAATGCTTTACTTGGTCTTTCAATTGAACAAGTCCCAACCTGGCTGGCTGCATTGCACCTGCCTGGCTGGGCATACTACAGGTACAGAGTGGTCCAGTTTAGATCCCGGAGTACATGACTTGAGAAGACCCAGAACTGGTTTGAAACCTGTTTCAAAGATCAGTGTTTGGAAAGTAGGTTTGTTCTGGTAGAAATCCCCCAAAGATACAGAGCTTTTATTTGTATCTTTAATTTCCTTCTCAGGACTGGATGGCAGCACCTCTGCCTCAGAAAGAGAACGGCTGATTAACCAGTTTAATGATCCCAGCAACACCTCTGTTTGGCTCTTCCTTTTGTCCACACGGTGAGTTGGCTGGAGCAGAAGGGCACGTGGGAGGACTCATACTGGTGTTCTGGATGCATGTGGGTTTTCAGTTCTTAACTTCCTTTGTAATATGTTCTCCATTGTATAATAGTGCCATCTGCTTCTGAATTCCCTAGGGATGTAGGATTTCAGCCTTAGGCCTCTGCAACCTTAGGCCTCAAGCCTGACAGTCTTGAAAACCAAACTTGTGTTTAAAATTTGACAGGAGGAAATTTTCCTTAGACCCATTATGGACTCTTGGCTGTGATGGTTGTCCCTGCCTAGAAATGTTGGAAATTGGCCAGGGCAGCAGTTTGAAATTTGCCCTTATTTTCCAGTGCTGGGTGTTTGGGTGTCAACCTCATTGGAGCAAACAGAGTGGTGGTGTTTGATGCTTCCTGGAACCCATGCCACGACGCCCAGGCCGTGTGCCGGGTGTACCGCTACGGGCAGAAGAAGCCGTGCCACATCTACAGGCTGGTTTCTGATTACACCTTGGAGAAGAAGATCTATGACCGTCAGATCTCCAAGCAGGGCATGTCAGGTAAGTGTGGATGAACACAATGTTCCACTCTCAGCTTTCACTCCTCTTAGCTCCTGGAAGTCCTGTTTCTGTGGGTTTTGTAACTGCTTTTTTTACGGTTGAAAACCAGACAAAGAGGTGACAGTCACTGTCCCAAGGCTACGTTTGAGTTGGCAGTGACATGGAATCCTGTAAGAATTTCATGGTGGTAGAGCCAGCATCCTGCAGCAAGGTTGTGGTCCCAATCCATTGCTGTGCCATTTACTTTCTCTGCCCCTCTTCTGGCTGCTTATCCTGTTTTCCCCTCTGCCTGGGTATTGCTCATCTTAAACTGGGTGCTATTCCATAAATAGCTCCATGTTACCATTTTTCCTGCAGTAAGAGAGGGAAAATAGCTAAATTAAAACATATATTGATACCTTTGATTGACAGTGCTTGCTTCAGTGACAAGAATAATTAATTCATTGTGGTTCTGACCTGCCTTTGTACCAAAAGTATCTTTCTTGGTGGTTTGTGCCAGTTGTCAAGCTGTTCTCATAGAATGTGCAGCTGAGGGTTGTGTTGACCCAAAGAGAGCTCTGTGTCCTTCTTTGCTCAAAAACCCACCTCCAGAGGCAGCAGTCCAGCATGATCAGCTCAGTTTGGTATTGTGCACTCGAGGTGGAGTCCCCTGGCAGCCAGCCTGGCTCCCAGGAGAGTCCTGGATAGAGGTGTTTTCTCCACGTGCTCCCATTTGACCTGTGTGCCAGAGGGAATGTTCAAGGAAAACATTCAGGCTCTTTCATTTCAAAAACATTCAGGCTCATTCTCTCCTCTCTGTGAGGGAGGGAATGTGGCTGCTTTTCTGAGCTTTCCACTTTAGCACAGTTATTAATTTGAGCCTTTTTGGTGGGATTTGTGGGAGAACACATGTTGAAGTGGCTGCAGTTCTGTCCCAGGACATGTATGTTTACAGCCTTGTTACCTGAAGTGGGACACTATCCATAATTAGTTTTGTGTTCCTGTTTGCCAGGAGCTTAGTGACCCACCCAACTTTGCTGAGCAGTCTGGAGCACAGGCACTTGTCAGCCTGACTTGGTCAAACAGGCTCAGCCCTGAAACTGATTTTTCTCCTTGCCCTGACATTTACAGAATACTTCTGAGGATTGTGTAGATTGCAAAGGAGGGAGCTGTGTTAGGACAGAAGTGTAGGAAGGGCAGCAGGCAGGCAGTACTGATCTCTTCCCTTCTCTGCTCACTCCACTCATCTCTTTTCCAGATCGGGTGGTGGATGATCTGAACCCAGTGCTGAACTTCACTCGACGGGAGGTGGAGAACCTGCTGCATTTTGTGGAAGAAGAATCTGACCCTGCTCAGCTCTCCCTCAATCCGAGCAAGATGAAGGAGTCTGTTCTACAATTAGCCTGTCTCAAGTATCCTCACCTCATCACCAAGGTAAAACCAGCCTGCTTGCTTGCTGGCACTGCATTGCACAGGCAGGAGTGGGCCTGGAGGAGTCTGGCAGTGTGATGGGGCTGTGGTGGCAAGAAGGATGCACCTGGCTGCTGATGGGAATGGGCATCTCTAGAGATGACCCAAAGATCCTTGCCCTTCCCTGTGATATCTTCCACTCATTTAGAAACTCTGTCCTGTACAGGTTTGGGAGAAGGTTGTCAGGCACCCCTTTCTTCAACTTGGTGCTGGGTGTGAAGGTGGCAGTGGACTATCCCACCTTGCTTCCAGCTCTTTTCCTGGGGTGATTTTAAACCAAAGCTGGGACAGGCAGCACTGGCCTGTGCTGTCAGGAGTATCACTGGTGGGATGGTGCTGTGGGGATCTGGGGGCTGTGTGACATCGTGGCGGGCTCAGTGTTTATGCTCTTGGCCTGTCCGGAGCTCCTGGGTTTTTCTGTGTGCTCATGCTAGGTGATAGCCTTGGCTGGGCAGGTGATGGCATTAGCTGAATGTCACCCTTCAAAATGAGCCTTGGTCACATCCACAGTGTTGCCCCCCACCCGTGCTTTGCCACGTCCGGCTCTACCAGCCTGGGCAGGGGGACAGTGCCGCAGGGAGCTGGTGGCTGCCGCTCGGGGTGTGCTGGCTCCCTCCTGCGGTCTGTGGGTGCCAGAACCGCGGTGCTGTGCGTTTGCAGGAGCCTTTTCAGCACGAGTCACTGCTGATCGACCGGAAGGAGCACAAGCTGACCAAGGCAGAGAAGAAAGCAGCCAAGAAGAGCTATGAGGAGGAAAAGCGAGCATCCGTCCCCTACACCCGGCCGTCCTACGCACAGTATTACCCAGCCAGTGACCAGAGTCTGACAAGCATCCCTGCCTTTAGCCAGAGGAACTGGTGAGCACCTGCCCCTTCCCTTCTCCCCATGCTGTAGGCATGAAATGAGCAGGCAGAGGATGCTTATCCCTGTGGGGTGGACGCTGCACTCTCCTCCCTTCTCTCTCACTAGGCGACCAGCCCTCAAGGGTGAGGACAAACCGGTGGCAAGCGTCCGCCCAGTTCAGTCCACCCCCATTCCAATGATGCCCCGGCATGTCCCCATGGGCAGTGCAGGATCAACCTCAAGTTCCAACCCTGCTGTCAACTTTCCCATCAACTATCTGCAGCGAGCTGGTGTCTTTGTGCAGAAGATTGTTACCACCACAGGTGAGTTGCTGCTGCTCACAGTGGGTTGGGTTGTGATGCCCATGGTAAATTGAGGATTCCCATGGTGAACTGAGGATCAGGGTGAGTTGTTGATGCCCACATGGGCTATGGGCATCAGAGACAAAGATACTGAGTCTCTGCATTTGAGTGGTTCCCCTGTGCCTGCAGGACTTTCCCTGCAGGTGTGCAAGAGTCATGGACCTGGTGGATTGCTGGGAGTGAACTTTCCCTGACAGGACCTGCAGTACTGTCACTGGTGGTCCTGGAGATACTGTGCCAGGACAGCATGATTTTTGCTTCCTTGGAGCCTCTGCTGCCTTCCTGTGCTGTGTAGAAATAAACCCAGGGCTTGCTTATAGCACAGCACATAGGAGAGACAGCTGCACTGCAAAAAAAATGGTTGGTGGTGCACCTGCCCTCTCCTGGCTGTGGCTGGGTTTAACAGGCACTATTCTGTTTCTTTCCCCACTACCAGATATTGTGATTCCGGGTACAAACACATCCACTGATGTGCAGGCAAGAATCAGTGCTGGTGAGAGCATCCACATCATCCGAGGGACAAAAGGTAATTCTGTCCTGCTAAGACTTGGGGATAGGGTCCTAGCCAGTGCTAACTAGGAAAGAAAATGATGTAAAGGCATGAATCAATCCCCTGAGAAAAAAAAGAAACAAGAAGGGGAGGAGGTCTAAAGTTTGCAGTGACTGTTGCTGTTCCTGCTCTGGGTGTGCTGATGCTGCAGGGCTGTTGCAGCTGTGACTGCTCCTGTCCTTTAGAGGAGCTGTTGAATTTCGTGGCTCAATTCTGCCTTCTCACAACACTCACTGCAAGTCCTGAGGCAGCCAAACACTCCCTGGTTCTCCCAGAGCAAACTGTTTCAAATGTGCAGTTCCACATTTCCCACTGGCAGCACATTGGGAGGGGGTGATCTCCAGTCCAGGAAAGCTGAAATGGTGAAAGTGAAGGGTGAGGAGGGGGGTAGAAGCCCTGCACTAATCTCCCTACAGGATCTGGGCTGGGCCTGCGTAGCATTGCTGTCTTGTTCTTGCTCAAGGAACCTTGCAGGCTCACAGATCCAGGTCCTGAGCTGAGACTGGAGTTGTAATGAAGTTGTTGAATAAAGTTGTCCTGCCTCTGTCTGTTCCAGGGACGTATATCCGGACCAGTGACGGTCGGATTTTTGCCATACGGACCACTGGGAAGCCAAAGGGCAATGAAGACCGTCGGACAGCTGCCTCAGGTAGGGGCCTGTGGGTGCTGTGTGGGGCTTGCACGTGTGCTTTCCTACTGGAGTGTGTGGGGCAGGATTCTCCAGTGTATCCCATCATGTCTGTGTTTAGAGCTGACCCCACCATCTCCCCGAGATGTTCCCACCTTCCTTTCCACTGTTGCCTCTTGGCCCGCAGGTTTTTCCCTGAGGTCATCTTTCTCACCTGCCCCATCTCCTTGTTTGCAGGCTCCCAGAGCTCTTCCCTGGAGTCCACAAGCAATGGCAGACACAGTGCCTCATCCCCGCAGCTCCCCAGCGCCGAGGAGCTCACTCGGCCCATCTCCCCCGACAGCCCCGAGATCATCAGCGAGCTGCAGCAGTACGCGGAGGCGGCGGCCGCGCGCGAGTCCCGCCACAGCTCTCCCAGCACCAACGTGGCGCAGGGCCCCGCCGCCCGCACGGACAACGCGCCCGGCGCCGCCGCCCGAGGAGCCGAGCAACGCGTGGGGGTTCACTGCATGGCTCCCTCCGTGTCCTCGGCCCTGCCAGCCACCAGCCAGCACGGCGATGCCCACCCGGTGTTGGACTTACGGGGCAACAAGCGCAAGTCAACGTCGCCGTCGGCTCCGGAGGAGCAATCCCGGAGGCAGCAGAAGAAGCGCCAGTTGCCATCGTCCGTGCAGCCCTACGAACACGGGTACCCCGTCTCTGGTGGGTTCACCATGCCTCCTGTCTCTTTAAACCACAACCTAACCCATCCATTTGCCTCCCAGCCAGGAAACTCCTTGTACATGGGCACTGGCTCCTCTTATTACCAGCTGCCCAATTTACTCCCAGACCCTCATCTGGTGTTCCCTGTGACTACTGACCCTCTGCTGACAGCCGGCACCGCCAGCTCTTCTGCTGCTACCTCAGCCACCGCCAGCGTCCCCTCATTCATGCTAAACCCTTCTCTGACAGGGGTGCTGCCCAATTACTCGCTTCCCTTCACACAGTCACTCCTGCCCGAGCCCAGGATGTTCGCTCCTTTCCCAGCCCCCGTCTTGCCTAGCAGCCTTCCCAGGAGCATGGCATCTGCCTACCCTGGCTACATGTCCCCTCACTCGGGCTACCCGGCTGGGGGTCTCCTTCGGTCCCAGGTGCCTCAGTTTGAACCCCAGGAGGTCCCAGAGGTGGGATGCAGCTCTAATGACGAGGACAAAGACGACGATGTCATAGAGATCACAGGGAAATAAAAAGGCCCAGCTCCTGCTCGGTCTCAGCTCCGCCAGGAGGCAAAAGTTGCAGGACCTTTTTGGGAGTCAGGATTTTCCCTCTGGGCCACGGCAGTGGGTGGAGAAGGATGCAAAGGGTGTGGCGTGGGGGTGGTTTTGTTCTTTTCGGTTTGTTTTGTTGTTTTTTAGCTGTCAAGGATAAGAATTGTATTAGGGGCTGGGAGATGGGAGAGGGATAGAGTGGACCTGTGAGAGCCGGGGGAGCAAGAGCCAGGGGAGGAGGGAAGCAGCAATGCAAACTGTAGGAGTGCCTCCCCCCACGCTCTGTCTGTCTGTCTGTCTCTGTTCTCTGTCTTGTCTGGCCGTGGAGGCTTGGTGTTGTGAGTCACTGCCCTTCTCAGGCCTGGAGGCGTGGGCTTGACCGCTGGCAGGGCCGAGCTCCCTCTCACATGAACTGCCTTATCTGTGAACTTCATTCACTGCGAGAAGGGTGGGCCAGGGGTGACTCCACCAGAGGTTGGGGACAAAGTGTTTTTAATGGGGAGGGAGTGGGGAGGCTTCTACATTGTGTGTGTTGGGGCAGGGAGGGAGGGGATTGATGTCAAAAAAAAGAAGAAAGAAAAAAAAAAGATAAAAAAAAAGAAAATACCCCACAATTTGTCACCCTCTTCAAATTCACATGAGACTAGTGTGAGGGCTCCAGGCAGGCTCCTGTGCCAGGGCTCTGGTGGGGGACTCTCCCAGGCCCTTCTAAAGGGTCCTGTCCAAGGTAGGTTGGCCCTGTGGGTCTGATGCCACTTCTGTGTGCCAGGCCAGATGAGTGGAGCAATGTCTTGGTGGCCATCAGAGGGGAATCCTGGTGACTTCCCTGTCTCCTGCCAGGCTGTGTGAAGGCCACGTCTCACCCTGCTGTGGCCCACCAGATCCAGGGGTGGGTTGGCTCGCTGCTGCTTCTGAACAGCACCAGGCAGTGGAGAAGGTTGGGAGGGGACACTGGACCAGTGCCAGTTGCTGTTGAATCTGTGACTGGAGGGACTTCCCCCTGCACAGAATCTCTACATTAATTTATTTCATGAAGGCATAATATTTATTGTCTGGGGGAGTCTTTCTTTCTACTTTTAAATTAATTTCCATATTAAAAAAATAAAAAGCTGGCCTCCATCATGCAGTGGTCGCTTGTTGGGTTGTCTGTGTGGGGAGAAGCAGACAGTTCACCAAAGCCTAGCCTAGGAGCAGGGCCAGCTGTGGAGGTGGCCCGTGGCTGACCCGGGTGGCACTGATTGGATGTGTCCTATCAGGGCATTCTGCCAGAGCAGGAGCTGCTCTGAGTGCTGAGCAGCTGCAGGGAGGATGGAATCCTCTTGTCATGGGGCAGGTGGAGGAGCACATATGGAAGCCTCCTGTGCTCATTCCCAGTGAGAGGGAGGAGAGCTGTGGGGTGTGTGGAGCTGGGAAAACAGAGCTCTTGCTGGGGAAGTGCCTTTCCCTGCACAGGGAGCGGCCCCCCTGCTCAGCCCCACAAGTGCAGAGCCTGGTCCTGGCCCTGCCAGTGAGCACCCTGGCTGCTCCTCAGGCCCAGGGCTGCTAGGGAGAGGCTGGGATACCCAGGTGCAGCTGGACTTGGGGCGTGTGACTGCGTGTGTGCACGCACTAGGATGGACACTTGAAATCCAGGAACCTCCGTGTCACATTTGGGTGTCACCATGCAGGAGCTGTGCTTGCCTGCTTTGGATGTCCCTGGAGCTGGTGGTAGCCTGTAGGGGACCCCTGGGCCTTGGAAGCTGCAGTCACTGGTGTTTGCTGGGACCAACTAGCTGTAGGAAAGGGCAGGATGTCCTGACATCCTCCACCAAAGGGGTTCTGGAAGATGGGGACCTCCCTTCCTGAGAGAGAGAGGGGTGTGTGTGCACACGTGTGTTACGGAAACATAATAAAAAATGTTATGGGGCTTTCCTAGTGTCTTTCTCTGTTTAATGGACATTGTCTGTCAAACATAACCACACCATTCATAGAAGCCTTAGATCAACAGTTTAGCTATGCAAATTATTTTAATTATTTTTTTAAGAAAACAAACATTAAAATAGTGCTTTCTTCTTTAACATATCCTAGGAGTTGAAAACCGAGGGGTTCTGAGCAAACTGCTGGACAACTTGTCTTTGGATGCACCATGGAAATAAAAATCAAACCCCCCCACAAAAGTAACAAAGCAAATTAACTGATGGTGTTCATGCAAGTTTCTCCAAAGACTTGACAGTGCTGCATCTGTGAGTCATGCCCTCCTGTGCTCTGTGTGTCCACCTCATGCACTACCCTGTGACACTGATTGTATGACCAGCTTGCCCAGATGTCCGTTGCATCCCTGTGAGGCTGTCAGTTTTCCAGTGGATTTGGGGACTGGATCTAGGCAAGGGCTTTCCTTGTCGAGAGTAGCAAGTGTTGAGACCTGCGGGCGCGTGTGGGAGGTGGGAACATGAGCAGAGCCCCCAGAGCCCCGTGGCCGCCCCAGCCCTTCCTGTGGGGGTCAGGGTAGTGGGGTCATCCAAGGGACCCTCCCACGTCATTTCCGAAAGGGGCCTGTGCTGGGACAAGGTGTGAAGATGTGGCCATGGGCAGTCAGCACCACGGTCTGGATGTGCTGCTGGTGACTGCACACCTCTCTGCTCCTCACCTCTCCAGGAGAGCTCCCAGGGCTTCCAGAGCGGGCCCTGGCACATCCCTGTGCTGCCACCTGATGTTCTCCAGTGGTTTCCCAGCAAAGCTTGGGCCCTGTGGCTGTAGGAGCTGAAGGTGACTGGCATTCTGCTGCCACAGGGTGCACAATGTGCCCTGAGCTGGCTGTTAACCCAGCACCAAGGTGGGGTGTGAGGGCTCTTCTGGCTCCTGTATGGCCATGGCTTGGAGACCCCTTGGCACCCTCCTGTGGTGTGGCTGCTCTGTGCATGACCCGCTGCTGGCAAACATCAGCCCTGGGCAGCTGCAGCACAGGGACCCTGCCCAGCAAGTGCCCAAGTGCAGCCCCAGCCCCAGCTCTGCCCCATCCACCAGCCCTGGGCACCCTCTTAGTGAGGGGATGGGCCCTGGCAGAACCTCGGCTGAGAGGTGGTCACGGAGATGGTGGTGATGCCCTGACCACAGGGCTCCCATGGGAGCTGGCAGTGGCTGGGGCTGCTCCAAGGAAGCCAGAGGCACCTGCTCTCCCACTGTGCCATGGGAAGGATTTCCTCTGCCCCACAGAAGCCACGGGGGGAGTGTGGGTTATCCCCACTGGGGGAAACTCTCCAAGCCCTAAAACTCCAATGGGGCCTGCTCTTCTCCCTCATCTGCTCTCCCCAGAGATTTCTCCTCTCCAACATGTGATTCTGCTGCAGAGGGTCCTCTCTTGGTTTTTCTGAGCCTGGAACAGGGGCTTTCCCTGCACGGGTTAAATTTTTCTTCTGCTGCTGAATTTCTGCCTCCAAATGACCTGATGGGAAGCATCTGCTGGTTCTCAGAGGGGCTGCAGGTGACACTGAGGACAGCAGTGCAGGACTCTCTGCAGAGGGTTTTGGACAGTAAGGAGGATTTCCGAGCACAGCCCAAGGCCAGGGCAGATTTGGGGGGGCCTTGGGAATGGTCAGCTGCCCTCCATGCTGGCCCCCAACCCTCAGCACTTGCCTTTGGTGGGAAGTTTCCACTCCTGGGGACAGTCAAGTGAGGGCTGGGTACCACTGTGGGACAGTGCCATGAGCATGGGGTGCTGCTGCTGCTCTGTGCCCTGGGCTTGGTGGGCTTGTTGGCCCCACTGCTGATGCGGCTCTTGGGGCTTCCTGGGGGGCTGCAGGGTGGGGGCAACACAGCCCAGCCTGACCCATCTTGGGCAGGATATGCTGGACATTGTCCTGCTGGAGTGTCTGGGAGGGTGGGGAGGCTGGGTGCAGCTACTTGGAGAAAGCAAATATTCTGGCAAGCAAAGGGTGGGATTTCCATGGGGTCTTCACTAGAAATTATGTGTATTTTGACTTAATGATGTCAGTGAATCATGGAACGGTTTGGGTTGGAAGGGACCTTAAAGACTGTCTTGTTCCAGCCCCCCTGCCATGGGCAGGGACACCTTCCACTAGACCAGGTTGCTCCAAGCCCTGTCCAGCCTGGCCTTGGACACTTCCAGGGATGGGGCATCCATAGCTTCTCTGGGCAACAAATCCAAGAGGCTGAATGTGCGAGAATTGCTGCTGGCTTGGGGGTGGCTTCCAGGCCAACAGGGACAGGTACAGCAAACACCTTCCCAGCTGGTATTTCTCGCCACTCTGGAATAAATTTTGTTGATCCAGTCTTGGAAGGACCAGGGGTGGGGGAGGGCTGGGGCGGGGGGCAGAGGTTGAACAGGGATCGTAGTCCAGCTAGATTACAGTGAGGGGATGGCTCCTTGCACCTCGGAGCAAGCACTCCCTGTGAAGGGAGGATGGGGCAAGTGAGGGAGAGCAACCTCTGCCACCTCCTGGATCACCACCGCTGCCTCGGCTGCTTCGTGGTACCCAGCTCGGAGCTGGAGTCTGGCAGATCCATGGGAGCCTGAAGGAATCCATCACTGAGTCTCATTTGGGGTTTTCTGTTGGTTTGGGGTTTTTTTGGTTTGTTGTTTTTTTTTTGTTTTGTTTTGTTTGTTTGTTTGTTTGTTTTTGTTTTTCCCTTTTTTTTTACTATGGCCTTAGTTTGTGGCCTGTCTTGTTGTGGTTGGAAAGAGGAGTGTTGCTAGCAGGGTGGGTCAGTCGGTTGGCCCCACGCATGATCATGTGCTTCCCTCTTCTCTCTGTCGAACGGGATGTGCTCGCCTGATCTCCCAGAACAGAGACTTTGAACAATTTGTTGTTTATATGATGTATTTATTTTTACTTGTGTTTCATGTCATTTTTTAAAAAAATAATAAATTGTAAGTTGGTATAACTGCCTGTTGCTTCTCTTTCTTTCCTTTTTTTTTTTTTTTTTCCCTCTGTATAATAAATGTCAAAATTAAAAAAGAAAGTGGTGTGGTTTGAAGCTGGTTTGGGTTGGAGCTGGGCTGGGCATGAGCATCTCTCCACACCTGGAGAGAGCCCAGGCTCAGCCAGCAGCTGTGTCCTGCTGCTTCCAGCAGCACCCGGGCTCCATCCACACCTCAGCAGCCACCCAGGTGAGCATCCTGCCGCCTCCAGAGCGGAGGGAGGCATCACACGGCTGGCCCTGGCTGGGCTGGGTGCTGCGGGAGTCGGGGAACCATTGGGACAGCTGGCTCTTGCTCCTCCCTGTCCTCTGTGCTTATTATTGCTGCTGATCATCAGTAAGGGCCAAGGGAAAACAAGGAAAATAAATATTTTGCAGGTAAATAGCTTTGAGTCTCGGAGAGCCGGCGCGGCTCCTGTCCCCGGTGCCCCGTGGGGCGCGGAGAGGCCGCGAGGCTGGCGGGGGCTGAGGTAGTAACAGCGAGGCGGTTCTGCACGGGAAGGCGAGAGGTGTCCCGGAGCTGGTGCTGACGTGCGAGAAGGGCCCTGGAGGGACCGGGGAGGGAGCTGTGGGCAGCCCCGGCTCCCTCTGCCCCTCACAGGCGCTGCGGGTGCCTCCGCACCCGGCCGTTCTTGCTGTCCGGGGACTGGTGCTGCCATTTGTGCCAGGCTCGCTGCCGCTGCCGCTCCTGCAGCCGCAGGGCATTGCAGTAGGCGTCCAGGCTGGTGCCCGGTGGCCCCAGGGCCCGCGGGAAGCCCTTGGAGCCCGGGTGCAGGTCAATCCGGGGCCGGGGACTCTGGTGGGTCCCTCCCAGCTCAGCTCCCTTGCTCCGTTTATACGGTGGCAGCTCCATGGCTTCGTGCCTGATGAGGCGGAGGCTGTACCGGGTGAGGAGCCGCGACAAGGAGCGTTCCACCGCCTGGCACTCATAGGTGCCCATGTCCTCCCTGGCCAGCTGGCGGATCAGCAGCCCTTGCTCCAGCACCAAGAAACGCCCGTTGTTCCTGACCTGGGGCAGAGGCAGAGCCCGTGGGTCAGTCCCTGGGGAAGGAAGCACCCCTGCTCCCCGTCCCCGCTGCCCTGTCCCCGTACCTCGCTCGGGGCTGTCTCCTCGCCGCGCCTCACCAGCCACCGGATCGTGGTCTGCGGGGAGCGCGCCAAGCACTCGAGGAACGTCGAGTTCTTCTCCACCCCAAAAACCACCTTCTCCACCGCAGCAGTCCCTGTGCAGGGCAAGGGGTGAGTACCGTGTGTGGGGCTGTGGGACAGGAGGGAGGGAGGGCAGCACGGAGCAGCCAGCCCGCGGTGGGGGCACTTGTTTCCCAGCGCGGTGCCGCCCGCACTCCTGGGCATGGCGCTCCCTGGGCACAGCTGGCTGCCCCCGCCGGGGCTGGCGCTCACCCTCCGCCGTGTCCTGGCACTGGCTGAGCGGGTCAGCCTTCAGCACGTCCTGGCAGCGGGCACGCCTGTGGGAGAGCAGAGAGAGCTGTGGCTGTCCCACCCCAGGGTGTGGGACCCCTCCGTGGAGATGCAGCCTGGAAGGGAGACCAGGAAAGGGTGGGGGACAGGCAGGCAGAGCGGCAGTACGGGTCTGGCTGATGGATAAAGCTCCAGGGCTGGCGCTTGCCCTTCCCTGCTCCGAACAGCATCACTTTGCAGGGGGATTCAGGCCTGGCGCGGGCACACACTCACCTCTTCTCGGTGAGCAAGTGTGGGGCGCAGGTCTTGCCGTCCCAGGTGCAGTAGGGATCCCTGGCCAGGCAGCAGTCGGTGCAGGTTTTGCCGTAGAGCTCGCAGCGGTACAGGGAGAGCTGGAGTAGCCCGTGGGTGCTGCTCACAAACAGCTCCTGCTGCTCGGGCAAGTGGGACAGTGGCAGTCAGCACGCACGGCTGGAGACGGGGACTGGCAAGAAACAGAGCCCCTGCCCCGCCTTGGGGTGGGGGCACTGGGGAACAACAGGAGTGTGAGACTGAGCCTGTCACCCCCTTAATGCGGGATCCCACTGGCTAAATGTGCACCCCCTGGGGCCAAGAGACCCGGCAGAGTGGTTGGGACTAGTTGCCCTCCGTCCCTGGTCTGCTTTAGAGAGAAGCAGAGGGGACACTCACCCGCTTTGGTGATAACTTCATGTCCAGGATGGGAGAAGGCACCTGGAGGGGAAACAAGAGGGTGCTGCAGTCATGTCAGTCCCTCCCCAGCCTGGCAGTGGGATTGTGTCCCCAGCGGTGGCACTATGACAGGACCCTGGGCCAGATCCCTGGTCACAGCTCCATCTGCTCCATGCAAGGGGCCTGGGCTGGCTCTGCTTGGCATGGGCAGCCCAGGACAACTTTGCCCAGCAGCTCTGTTTTCAAACGTGGACTCAGCCCTCCCACTTCAGTGCGGCCTCCAATGGGCCACCCACATGCCCCCTCAGGGACTGGATGGGGAGCTGGAAGATGACTTTGCTCCAGTACTACTGGCTCCCCTCGGTGCTTGTAGCATTTCCAGCTGCCCAGGGCAGGTGGGAGCCCCCAGCAGTAAGGTGAGAACCTCCCTGAGAGCGGTCAGTGATTTCCTGCAGAGCCTGCAGGGAGGTGCCGCGGTCACGGGAGGCAGCTCGTGTGATCCAACCACGGCGCTTCAGCCCCCGCGGTGCCGCCCTGGCTGCCTGTACCTTAGTGACGCTGATCTCCTCCAGGCTGATCACCTCGGGGCCACGGCTCACCCCGCCGGCCAGTGCCACCTTCAGGACTTTGCCGTCATCTGCGAAGGCAGCGGGAGAAGGAACTGTCAGGGTTGGGAGCCCCCCGGGCTGGCGGGACCAGATTGTCACCCAAACTGCACCGTGGTGGCAGCGTCCGCAGAGCTGGGGGAGCTCCCACCTGTGCCGAGGAAGAGCACGTCGTAGTGGCGGCTCTCCGTGTCCAGCCGGTGCACCAGCAGCCTCCGCAGCCGGTACGGCACATTGGCCCGGACCAGCGCGGGCTGCCGGCCCTGCGGGTACACGGGCTCCCACATCAGCTGGTGGCTGCGCATGAAGCTGATCACCTCGTCGGGGAAGTCCTTGGTGGACTGCAGGAGGGGGTCGTACGTCTCGCTGGGGCACTGTGCGACACAGGGGCTGCGTTAGGGCCAGGCCAGTCTGTCCCGCTGCCCCTCCGGCTGCTCCCCATTCCCTTACCGTGCCGGGGCGGGGGTAGGGGACACGGCCCTTGTATTCTACCCAGCGGTAGTCGAATCCCTCCTTGTGTGCAAAGGGGCCGCTGAAGGCAGCTCTCACCGCGGCCATGGAGTAGATGCAGACGGCAGAGCCACTGAAGACACCACTGCCGGGAAGCACAGGGCCCTCTCTCAGTGTCCCCGCTGCTCCACGGGGATCAGGTGTATGCACACCCACACCCCCCTGAGCCCACGCTGTCCCCTGTCAGCCCTGGAGTCACTCACAGCACCCCGGGGGTGACAGGAGTCCCTTTGGCACAGCCAGTCCAGCGGGGGGGCTCACTGGTTGTGCCGATGCCAAAACTGTGGTTTGACAATGGGGAGGTGAACCAGCAGCAGGGAAAGCAGGGAAATGCCGGTGCCAGCTGGGTGCTGGTCCTGCCCTTCTCCCCGCAAAGCTCCCTGTGGAGCAGCACTGGTGGGGCCGGGGGTCTGGACTGTCCCAGCGAGGGGCTGCTGAGGGTCCTGCTCACCTGGAGACCGTGAAGAGCCCAAAGACAAGGGGATTCTGGGGGTCCCGGGTGCGCAGGAGGAAAACGTCCTCTGCAAAGAGAGGGGTGGAGGTGAGGCACCCCAGAGCTGGAGCACCACCCCAGAGGATGCAGGAGGGCATCCAGGGGGCTGCTGCAGGGAGCAGCCGTGGTGGAGCTGCATTGCTCATGGGTGCAGACAGGGCTGTGCACTCACCCAGCTGGTCGAAGTGGGTCTCAGTGCCCTGAGGCCCGGGGATGGAGCACACCAGGCGGGCCTTAAGGAACGTGCTCCAGCGGTTGATGAGGCTGCGCTTCCCTCCAACATCGTTCTGCCAGGCAGCAAGAGCCAGGATCAATCCAGCCTCTCTGAGTCTCCCCCCACTGCTGTGCCCTCCTCACTCCCACAGAGGGACACCCCCAGCCCTGAGCCTTCTGCCCTGTGGTAGGTGTGCAGTGGCACCCTTACATTCCTCTGCTTGGGATGCTCCTTTGGTCCAGAGCAGGTAAAAGCCCACCTGGTGGGACAACAGGGTGCTGGCCTTGGCGACTGACCTTGCAGACCCTGGCCACCCTGGCGTGGATGTGGCGCCGCTCCCACTGCCCAGCTTCCATGGCCGTCTCACGGAAGAAAATGTAGACTTTGTCATCGTGGGGGTTGTAGGTATCGGGGATGGCATAGGCACCAACAAATGCGGGCTCTGCGGGGGGAAAGGAGCAGCACAAAATGGTCCCGTGCCCTGATCCCACCCTGTGGTACTGCCCTGAAAGCCCTTGGGAAAAATGTGAGACACTGAGGGGACGCACACAGGGCCCGTGGCTACCCAGGAGGCAGAGCACAGAGTGCTCAGGCTGTCAAGCAGGGGTCTCAGCAGGGATTTCATTGGTGCTTCCCCCCACAGAGGAGAGAGGGCTCAGAGCAGAGCTCTGTCCCCAGTGCTGTGCCCAGCCTCTCCCCAGTAGGAAGAACAGGCCCCCACGCCCTACAGGTCCCCCTGCTCCTACCGTGTAGCCAGTGGTCCTGGTTCTGCTCCGTGCGGATGTAGCTCTGCTCGGCCCCGTGCACCCAGGTCCGGAAGAAGGCAGCGCTGCTGCCCATGAAGTCGCTGGAGGTGCCTGAATACAGCTCCCCATCTGCAGGGTCAGGGGTGTGTGGGTGGGAAGCAGCACCTCCCAGCACAGACTATTCCCAGCACTCCCCCTCCCAGCATCCCCTCTGCTCCTCACTCGCTCTTACCAACAAGGAGTCCCGTGAAGGGTTCGTGGGGGCTGTATGGGCACCGTCCTCGCCCTGATTCCAAGGAGTGGGTCACCAACTGCATGCGGGGAGCCCCTGCACCCTGCCAGAGCCAAGGGGGAGATGTCAGCCCAGGGGGAGTCTGGGAAGAAGCTGGAATTTGGGGGAAAGAGTGGGAAGGTGGCTGGTGTGTCTGGGATGAGTGGGTTCCTCGAGGGTGTGCCAGAACCTGGTCCCATCCCCATTGGGACACCCTGACATTCCCAAGTCAGAGTTGCTCTCGCCATGTGAATGCCAGGGACTGTACCAGGCTGACTCCCCAGGCTCTGGGGCTCCCTCTCCACCTGCTCCCAGGGAGAGGGGTCTCTTGACACCTTCAGCCACAGGGATATATCTGTCCAGGGTGTCCCTCACCTTCCCCCTGGCTCCCAGCTGGATGAAGGCACAGACGGGCTGGTAGGAGCCGGTGCCGCAGGCGAACACGTGGCTCTGGTTGAAGGGCTGGAGGAGGCGGATGAAGTTGGCACACTCCGTCTGTGCAGGGGAGATGTTCATCAAGGCTGAGCTGTGGTGACTGCTGGGGGTGTGGAGCCTGCCCAGACCCTGTCCTGGCAGCTGGCCAGCTGGGCTGACTCCGGCTGGCTCCACAACCCCATTCCAGGCAGACCCCTCTCAGGGTGATGGGGTTGTTTAATATCCCTGGTGAGCTGCCAGAGGAGGCGGGTGGGGGCTGCCAGCCCTGCTTACCTCCACGTTCTTCCCTGCCAGCTGGCAGTGCTCGACCTGCTCCCTGGGGGCTGGCCAGAAAATCTGAAACACAAAGACCCCACGGATGCAGCCCCTGCTTCCCTCAGCCTCCTGTGGCACCAGTGGGAACAGGCTCAGCCAGCAGGCACTGCCAGGCTCAGGTGCATGGCGAGGACATGAGGTCTCTCTGGCACAGCTCTGACACCCCCCTGAGTCCCCAGGGCCCAGTGGCAGCCTGCCAAATCAACTCAGAGTGAACCTGGTGTGGGGACAGAGGCTGGGCGTGCCGTGGCCCACCCAGGCGGTGGGCAGGCTCTCCTGGATCCCAGCCCGTGGGAACACCAGGCTGCAGTGCCTTAATGGGATTTTCTTTTGTTGGGCTCTGGCTGTACACCCAGCCAGCAGGATGTCTTGGGATGACATTAGTGGGCTTGCTGCTGGAGCTCTTGAGGCAGCAGCAGGGACTAGGTGTGACAGCAGGGCTCCGGGCACTGCCCGCAGTCCACCCAGGTCATCTCCCCTGGCCAAGCCACCCTGTCCCTCTGGCGCCAGCCCTTCCCAGCAGGGCTCAGCTCCACCAGGGATGACCCCACTGATTGAGACATCCTGGTGTAAATGTGTCCCTGGTGAGGTTAGAACAGCCCAGTTCCACACCCTGGCGCTGGGACAAGGAGCAGTTCCCATGGAGGAAGAGGCCAGCCTGGCCAGGGCCACCCTCCACCCAGCACTGACCTTCTCAGGCTCTCTGCTGGGATGGTCCAGGTGGAGCAGGAAGATATGGTTTTTTGCTCCCACCATCAACCAGGCCCTGTCTTCATCCACCAAGAGGGCTTGGAAATCCATCCCATCCCCTGAGGCCAGCAGCAGGTGAGAGCTGTTGGATTTCAGCAGGTCTGAGGAGCACAAACGAGGTGGGAGAAAAAGAAACCCATCCATGAGTGACACAGCCAGCATCCAGAGGCCCCACACCTCCTTCTCTGGGACAGCTCTGGTTACCTATCCTCGCTCCAAGGGTACACAACATTCCTGCCACTGCCTTAGCAAAACCCACCTCCCTTGGTGCCCCTGAGCTCATCACAGAGCCTCCTCCACATGCCTACCTGAGGGAAAGAGTCATTCCTACAGAGAGCAGAACTACACTGGCCTTGCCCTAGCTGGGCTGGTTTGCAGGGCACAGGGCAGGACGGGGTCCAGCCCCAGTACTCTGGGGTGTTCAGCTTCCAGCCTGTGTTCCAGAGGAACTCCTGGAGCCCCAAAGCCTCTGCACCCTGAAACCATGGGCAGAGGATGGAGCCGAGAGGCGACCGGCTTGCTGAGGCTCCTGTAATGTTTCCCCTGAGCTTCAGATCAAGAGAGTTTACATAAAAAAGGGTTTTGGTTTTTCCTGGGGCAAAGCATCCCTCCAAGGAAAGGCTGTGTGGAAACAGAGCTCTGGACACCCTCTGCCCTCACTCCTAAGCCTTTGAGTCTGAAAGGGGGCTGCTGGGCTTTACCCCACACACAGGGTCAGGCAGGTGGACAAATGCACTGGGACAGACCCTTGTAAGGGAAGTCCCCAGGTGTGTCCCTGGTGCCACCCCAACCCAGCAGCCCGAATTCCCACTCTGTGTCCTGAGACACGGCCTAAACCCAGCATGAGACTGGCTCAGGGAAAGATCCAAGGGTGCCATAGATCCAGTGCACTGCTTCGGGAGAGGAGACGGGACAGTGGGAAAGGCTCTGCCGTTCCGGCTGCGGCTCCTCCCTTGCAGCAGCCGGGGCGGCTCGCCTGGCCCTTCTGGCACACTTGTGGCCGTGTGGGTGTGTGGGGAGGACAATAAGCTGTTGTGTCTCTGTTAAAACTCCGGAAAGAACGTTCCCGGGGGCATGGGTCCGTGATGTGCAGAGCCAGGTCTGGGGGCTGGCTGTGGGGCGAGCATCCCCCAGTGCCGCCAGAGCGGCTGCTGAGCGGACACCGGACTGCAGCAGCTGCCACCCCCGAGCCGCTGATCCCAGGGATCCAGGCAGAGCAAACCAGCATTGAGGCAGTCCTTGCACCTTCCAGAAATCATAACACATCCTTTCCCTGTCCGAAAGTGACAGGACGTGGCTGGGGATAAAGGGCTGGCTGCTCTGGCAATGCTCTGGCTGCTCCTGCCTTTGGTGTTGAGCAGGGTAAGGGGCAAAAGTGGGGCCACTGGAGGGGGAGGTGGGCTGCTCGGATGGGGACTGAATGGAGGTGGAATGTGGCTGGAAACCCAGGGAAACCTGTAAGACCCAGGCTGACAATTTGTCCAAAATCCCACGGAGTGAAGCAGTGTGTCAGGAACAGAGGGAAGGAGGTGGTCAGGGGAAGCCGGTGCCGGCCAGGTGGATGCAGCGCGGACGGGAGCGTGAGCGGACGTGGGGACCCGGTGCAGGTGGGGTGGACGTGGGCACAGACACGGCTCCATCCAAAGGGAACCGGCTGACCCGGGAGGTTGTCTCACTTCCTTCCACCCCTTTTCCAGGGCAGAGGGGAAGCGAGGCCAGTGCCTGCGGGCTGGAGACGCCACTGACGTGCGCTGGTCCCTGCTGGGACAGGCGGCACACGGAGCCCCGACCGGATCCAGCAGCCAGGCTGGCTCCCAGCTCGCGCTTCCATCTCCCCTTGCTCCGGGATCAGAGCTCCCGTTACAGCTCCAGGCTGCACCAGGGAGCTCCCGGCGCTCCTCCGGCTGCCACAGAAACTGCACAGCCCCACTGCACTCCCCGCCTTCCCCCGGGTGCCCGAGGGCTCTCCTCTGGATACCGCAGATACCGGGCAGAGGGCTTCCAAGCTATTTCCCACCGGCTGAATGGGATTAACAGCTGAATTCCTGTCCCTGCCTGCGGGCCACTGTCCCTGTTGGGTCTCCAACAGGGCGCGGTGCATCGTTCGCCCTCCTGTGTCTGCCAATGCTCCCAAGACCTGCCTGATCCGGGGAAATGTCGGGCAGGGCTCTGGGGAGGGAGATTGGGGTGGGAGGGCAAAGGCCCATCCAGTACACGAGTTTAATTAAGAGGAATGGGGACAAGACTGGCCCTAGAGAATGTCACTTGCTGGTCATCCTCTGACGTGCACCGGGCCTGGCTGAGGACAAGGTGAGGCAGGGTGATGGAAGATCCCTCTCTGGTGCCTCTGGTAGTACATGGGAGAGCCCTGGAAGGACTCCCTGCCCTGCACTGACACCCTCTGGAATGACCAGGAGGGGCTGAGCCTCACCCCATGGCTCTGCTCCATTACCAAGGGGACATCGAGTTCTGGGATCCAGACCCAGGAAGCTGCTGCACAAAAACCCAGCCTCTCCTCACCTTCTGGTCACGAGATCCAAACTTGACCCTGGAGGCAGGGAACCAGGGGAGCTCTGCAGCAGCCGTGCCATGGCCAAACCTGTGGCTGAGCCTGGAGAAACATCCTCTCCTTTGTGTTCACTATCTCCCAAGGCCACGGTGTTTGTCTCTATTGCCGGGACCACTGTAACCTCCTTGTCCCATCCATCATCTCCGCCTGCCCCCCAGCCACGGCATCCTCCGTGTGGGGTGACCCCGAGCTTCCTGGGGTCACAGGCCGGCTGTGCCGGAGGGCTGCCCTCTCCCCTTCCCCCTCAGCAGGCACAGCAGCCCACAGAGGAGATCCCTGAAGCCCAGGGGAAGCTCGGTGCTAAATCGGACTCTGGCCCCTCACTGCCGCTGGCTGATAAGGGACGTGCCAGGGCAGCCCTCGGTGCGATAACCCAGAGCCCCGGGACCTCCCCGGGACCTCACCGCACTTGCTGTGCTGTGCGGTGGTGGCCTCTGGGTCCTGCCTGGCTGGGCTGGCTGCAGGCCAAAGGCTGGCAGAGGAGCCGTTCCCCAGCTCCCGGGATATTCTCGCAGGAGGAGCCGGCAGGCGCGCTGCGGTTTCACTGCTGCACAGCCTGGGGAGAGATGCTGAGCTCGGGCAGCGCTGCGCTGACCCAGCCTGACCCAGCTGAGCCCAGGCTGCCCCTGTGTGCTATAATAAACCTCCTCCCCGCTCCTCGGCAGGGTGGGAGCCGCTGCTGTTGTTCCTGGCTCCGTGCCCTGTGCCCCATCCTTCCTGTGCTCTCCCGGCTCTCGCTGCTGTCATTTCCTTCTCTCGACCCTGCTTGCGTCTTCTCCCCCCGCCCCACCGAGGGCTCTGCCTGCCACCCCCATGCTGGGATCTGAGGATCCCGTGGATAGACTCTCAAAGGCCTCCTTTTATTTATTTTTTTTCCTAGGGGTTTTTAAACCTAAACTTCTCAAGGCATTGTGTCCTTGAACCTGCCCCTTGCTGTCCATGAGTCACATCCCTTCGCCATTGTTTGCTCCCTCCTGATGCTGGGAGCTTCCTCTCCTGCCTCTGCCCAAGGCTTGAGGGCTTTTGGCATGCCTGGCCCCGGGACACTGTGGGGCTTTGAAGTCAGCAGTCCCTCTTCTCTCCAGCTGCCCCAGCAGCCCTGTCTGCCTCCTCTGGCTCCAAGGAAAGGCCGACCCTGCGTGGTTTCTGACCCGGGCTATCAGCAGGGCCATCTCCTCACACAGATAACCTGCATCCCTGGGAGGTTCAGCCTTCTCCAGCCACAACTGGGGGCATCTCTCACTGTGCTGGTTGTCCTTGCCTGGAGAGCAGCTTCTCAGGGTGACAGAGTGGGCTTAGAGCATGGCCCTGGTGCCTGGAGTGCCCGTGGGAAAGCTGCTCTGCCCTCTCTCAGGTGTAGAGAGGGTGCAGCCCTCCCGATGGTCACACCCAGGGCAGCACTGGGGATGTGTTGCCATCCTCCAAAGCAGCTTGCTGCTTTTCACAGAGGAGAAGCTGAAAGCAGCTCAGTTGGCCACATCCGTGCTGCAGGCTCACAGCAGGGTGAGAAGCTGCCAGGCTGGCAGGGCTCTGCTCTAGCTGCTCAGGTCACTCCCCCGTAGATTTCCTCTAGGTGCTGCCTTTCCACACTTCTCTGGGCTGTGTGTTGTCGAGGGCTACCTGTCAGTCTGCCCTTGCTGCATCTTCAGGTCACCGAAGCTGTCCCCTCTCTGCATCAGGCTTGAGAGGAGCAAACTGTGCCTCCCCTGAAGAACTCATCATGTAAACAGAGCAGACAGATGCAGGGAAGAAGGGATAAGTATGGCAGGGAGATGATCTGCACAGGGAATCAGTCTCTCCTGGCAGAAGAGGAGGGGCAAAAGCAGAAGGGCTGAGCTGGTGTGGGACTGTGCTGGTGGGAGGCAGAGGAAGAGGCTTGGTGAGACTGTCCTGGGGTTCAGTGTCCCTGTGACCTGAAGGTAGAGGACATTCCCCAGGGATATCCAGTCCAGCTGCAGTCCAGGACACACCAAGAGAGGTCCAGAGTGCATCTGAGCAGGACACATCCCCTCTGGTCCCAGTGTTCTGCTGGGTAGGGCAGGGCATTCCCTGTTCAACCTCCTTTTCCCATGCCAGCAGCATCCTCAGGGACTGTGCTTGGACCTGCACCCCTGAAACACCCTGAGGGCCCAGAGTGCCGAGAGGTTACTGCCACAGCCACAGGGCTGCCTGTCTCCCCAAACGCTGGCCACCCCTTTGCTCCCTGCAGGGTGCTGTCCCAGCCCTCCCAGGCAGGGTGCAGACCCCGAGGACCCCCTTACCTTTGTAGGCGAGGCGAAGGCGCGGAGCCTGCTGCTTCCACGTGGTGCTGCTTCCCAGCTGCTGCAGGGCGAGGCAGAGCAGGAGTGTGGCCAGGGGCAGCCAGTGGCCAGGGGCAGCCCACATGGTGCCACGGGGCAGGGGGCAGGGTCTGCTCACCCTCACAGCACCATGGTCCAGTGCCAAGATGTCACCTCCAACGCCAGCTGCAAGCAGAGAAGGGGGAAGGCTGCAGCTGTGCTCGCTGCACCAGTGGGACACCCACTTGCCTTCCACTCCCTGGGAGCTCCAGCACATTCCCTGTCCAGGGAATTCACTGGCCAGCTATTCCAGCCTGCCTAGGGGAGGTGTGTAGGGTGATGCCAGCCTGCCCATAGCACGTGGTACCTGGGAGCACTGGGATTTGGGCATCCTGGAGGTGACTGGCATGAGGACAGTAGTACCCTCTCCAAAGGGGCACTCAGAGCTTGGGCATCATCTGCTCAGTGTCTGCTCAGACCCCAAGGCTTGGCAGAGCCTGGTGAAGGATCCCTCACATTCATCTGATCTCAGCTTGGGGTTAAATCTCATCCCTTTCACTGAAAGGGAAATTCATGTTTTGGAGCACCGTCCATAAATGCCATTTCTGTGATTCCCCCCAGTACCATCTGTGGCTCTGTGTGTGCATGACACATCTCTGGCCAGGATGTCTGCAAATTCCTGGTCACCACAGAGCTCTCTGAGGCCACCAACACCCACTGGCTCCAGCGTGCTGTGGATTGGAAGAGCTCTTTAAAACATGCCCCCCTTCAGAGGTGTGCAGGGGTTCACAGCCTTGCCCAGCAGCTCCCACAGCTCCTGCCAGCTCTAACCAGTTAATCCAGGCTATTTAAATGCTTTTTCTCCACTTAATAAAAAACTTGGTCCCTACATGGCAGCTCTGACTAACTCCTCCTCTTCCTGCACATTAAGTTCTCCCAGTCCCACGACTGAAAGATTTAAAATGAGCTTTTTGGTTCATCCCTGGCCAGAGGCTCTTGGCACAAGGAGGAGGGGATTCCTGCCATCCCAGTGAGGGGCTGTGGGAGGGATGGTGGAGCCAAGTCTTTCCAGCTGCCTTGCACAAGAAGGAGTGCTCAGCTCTGCCTAGGGAGGAGGTTTTGGGCTGGTGGAGTTGGGTTTTCTCTCCCTCCCAGCAGCAAAGTGCATTTGGGCTGGGGTGCAGCTCCTTTCCTTTCCCTTCCCTGCCTTCCCTACTGCCTGGATCTCACTCTGGTCAGCACAACCTGCTGCTGCTCCAGGTCCTTCCCCTGTACCAGGAGACCTGGCACCACACTGGGACATGGATGTGACCTCAGGGTGGTGGCTGTGCTGTTCTCTGCTCTTCCCTTGCTCAGCACCTGCAGTGCTGTCCCAGAGCCGTCCTGTGGACTCACAGCCGTGCCCTGAGCAAGCACTGCAGTCCCAAGGGTCACCACCACAAGGACGGGGCTGGGATTTGATGGGGATATTTTTTTCCTTTGCCAAAGTGTGTTGTGTTGTTGGAGGACTTGGGAAAATGCTGTTCTCTAATTGAAGGTTTCTATAAATGGAGCCGGGTCTGTGCTAGGTTTAACTTGGGGCTAAGGCAGCCTTGGAGGGATCTTTCATGACTCAGGGGATGCCAGGGCAGGCTGGGATTCTGTGGATGGCAGGCAGGGCACTGCTCCTGCCTCAGGACATCCTCACACATGGTGAGCTTCAGGAATTCTCCCCATGCCTGGGGCAGGGGCTGGGGCTGTGCTCCCGTGTAGGGCTCGGTTGTACCAGCACTCCATCTCCTGCCCTGGGAGCACCAAAAGCACGGCTGATGGACACAGCCAGGCCCAGGAGGATCCCAGAGCCCTGGCAGAGCTGGGCACAGGAGCAGGAAAGTGAGGGGTTTGCTGGAGGGTCTTGCAGCAGACAAGGAAAGAATAAAACTGCCAGAGGAAAACCTCCAGTAAGAAACGCTTCCCGTGGGTGCCGTTCTTCCATGAGCGTGTAGGGGCCCCTCCCATCGTGCCCAGGCAGTGCTGAGGCAGATTCACCTCCTGACACCCAGGTAGAATCCCAGCACAGCCCCCTGAGCCACCTGTGCCCCCAGCCCCTGGCACAGGGACATCCCTTGCTGTGCCAGCCAGCGCGGGGACACAGGGAAACATCTGCTGGAGGTGAGGAGCTCGGCTGAGTTTACACAGAGAGGGGGAGCTCGGGTGCCTGGTGGATGGAAACAAGCTGGGAATGATGAATCCAGGGTTAAATTAAACACTCCCGACAGCTTTAAATAATCAACTGTCGAGAACTACAACTATTTCCATCTCAGTTTGGAGAGGGAAGTGCTGATGAGGGCGGGCTGCCGGGAGAAGGGGAGGCGGGGGTTAACATTTCATGCTGCAGGCACCACAGGACCCACAGGGGAGAGCTTGGGGAATGGCAACCTTTGTTTGGAGGGCTGGCAGTGACCAGGAGTGCCAGGAATAAGTGGCACAGGCGGTGACCCCACGTTGTTGGGCTGAGTTTGCCAGCAGTCCACCAGGTGCTCTGGTCCCAGTGGTTTCCCTGTGCCCTTCCTCCTTCCCTCCCCTTCTACTGGAGACCTGCAGAAGTGACAGAATCACAGAATGGTTTGGGTTGGAAGTGACCTTAAAGACCATCTTGTTCCAACCTCCCCTGACACGGGCAGGGATGCCACCCACTAGGTGAGGCTGCTCGGAGCCCACCCAACCTGGCTGTGAACAATTCCAGGCATGGGGCATCCACCACTCCTCTGTGCAACCTGTGCCAGGCCCTCACCACGCTCACAGTAAAGGATTTTTTCCTATTATCTAACCTTAATCTCCCCTCTTTTAGCTTCAAACCATTTCCCTCTTGTCCTATCACTATCTGGCTGTGTAGAAAGTCACTCTCCCTCATTTTTATAAGCTCCCTTTAATTGCTGTCAGGCTGCATTGAGTTCTCCATAGAAGTCCAACAGGTCTGAGGTTCTGGACTGTCACACAAATTGCCCTGGAAAGCCTTGCCAGAGAATGAGCAGCCTAGAGAAAAAACCAAATCCCTTCTGTTTGAGACGTGGGTACAGGAGGGAGTCATTTATCCACGAAAGCACCAATTTCCTCCTGACAACTCCTTTGTGCTGCAGTGCCGTGAATAGTGTAAAGCAGCCCAAATTTCAGAGGGGGAAGGGCCCTGGCAGCGGGTTTCTCAGGCTGTAGACTATCTCTGAGAGGGAAGAGCACGCTGAACTGAGCTCCGCAGCGATGCCGCAGCACGAACAGCCGCGTTGCCCTGTGCTCCGCTCCTTTCACAGCCCCGATTGTACCCCCGATAATCCCCACGCGCCCTTCGCAGCCTGTTGCCTTCTCCAGTTACACGGCAGGGCTGCCAGGGCTGGTCCCCAACAGCTGGGGGACCTCAAGGGAGAGGAGCGGGGGGAGGAGAGGCGCTGCACCCCTTGTCAGCATCCATCCGTAGCCATCATCCCCACGGGGGGACAGAAGCGCTGGGCTGGAACTCGCAGTGAGAGGGGGGAGCCTCAGAGAGACTCCCCCCATGGGGCTGGCGTTTCCCAAGGCTCCCAAGCACCCAAGCCCTGGCTCCCAGAGATGAGCCCCACGCTCCCGAGACTGTCCTGCCTCTCCCAGCAGAAGCCCCGGTGTGGGTGATTCCCTCTCTGCCGCTTTGGGATCTGTGAGAAAGGAGTCGCACCCTGGCAAGGAAACGGAGGGGCAAAGCCAGGGCAGGAGGTGCAGCGGACTCAGCCCGGGTGCCCGTCCTGCACGCACATCTGCGGGTCAGCCGGATGCCCGCCACATGCTCTGTGCCGTGGGAATGCGGAGCCACGTGTGAGGGGAGCGCTCACAGCCGGACCGCTGGCCCTGTGCCTTGGCGAGAGCCCCTGTCCGCAGCTGTCCCTCTTCCCAAATCACCGCCGGCCCCCTCCCTGCCCGCGCAGGAACAGAACCCTCCCTGCTCAGCCCGGGGCTGTGGCTGTGCCTCTCCATCCCGTGCGGGATGATGGATACCCTGGCAGCTGCAGGGAGAGGCAGCTGTCGACTTTTTCCAGTGGAAGGACAAAGGCACAAGGGTGAGCCCTCCCTGCCTTCCCACTGAGTTGGCAGACTGGGGCAGGGCCAATCCTTGAGGGAGCCTGTGGTGCTGAGTGATTTGTGGGAGGAGGACGTGGCGGTCCTGCTCCATGACAGCAGAGCTGGGAGCACAAAACCAAGTGCCAGAGCTTGGGTGGCACTGGGGCACCACGGTGTGCCCTGTGAAGCATCAGGGTCCCAGTGAACCCTTCAGTCACAAGGCCACACGTGCCCACAGGTCCGCAGAGATCGAGGGGAGCAGAATTTTGGAGGGGTTGGGTGAAGGGATTGTTGGGCTGCTCCAGGTTCAGCCGTGTCTCTGCCATCACAGCCAGGGCCCAGCAGGATCCCATCCGGTCAGGACACCTCCTGGCAGCCTCCCCACTGCCACCTCCTGAGATTCAGGTCCCCTGGCTGCAGTTAGCCCCAGATCACCCTTCCTTGCCAGACAACACTGCTGGAGTGTGCCAAGCACCAGGGGTGGGGATGAAGGAGCCCAGCTGCTGCTGGCACACTGCAGACCCTCGGGATGTCACCCTGCCAGGCAGGGGGGCTCCTCACTCACGGGTACTGGGTGACAATGGCAATGGGGCAGGGACAGCCCCGGGGTCTGGGTAGTACTGGGAGACCTCACTGCCTGTGGTGACACCTCAGAGCACAAACACAGCATTTCCTCTCACCGTGTTTGTCCCCCTGAAGTTACAGCAGCTTCAGGCACGCTCCAGTCAGGACCACATCCTCTGAGAGCAAATGGGGAACTGCCAAGCCTGAGGCTGGCCAGGGTATTAACAACTGTTTATGAAGGGATAAGGAGCTGGCTTCCCTTAACATCCTGCTAATCCCTTTCTTGAGAGACTGCTGGCTCGGCCCCTACCTTTCTCTTGCTACTGAGAGGTGAAGCCTGACCTGGCCTGGCTCTTGGGCATCTGGCTGGGAATGTGGCTCAGCAGTGGGCTTGTGTCAGGGCACAGTGACAGGCAGAGTGAAGGGTTTCAGCCCCTGCAGAACTTTCAGGTGTTCCTGAAGGCACTGCTTGAATGGGACCCCAGCTGTTCCTCCTCCTAATTTACCCCAAGGGCATCCAGCACCAGGGAGGCAGCAAGTCCAACGTGCAGAGAAAGGTGAATGGAGACACAGCATTAATTGCACCTTGCACATCTCCTCTCACCTAAAATGCTGCCAGAGCACAAGCAGCTCCCAGCACAGAGCAGTGCCACAGTCCTGCTGCCCACCCCAGGGCTCCTGGAGTGGGCAAACCACACTGGGACACCAGCAGGAAGTGGGAAATTCATAGAGGGCTGGGTTCCTGCATGGACAAAGCAGAGGTGGGACAAGGGTGGGTTAACTTGGTGTATTAAACTCTGGACTGACTTGGCATACTAAATTCCCAATCTGCCTTCTAGTGCAATTGAGAAGCTTAAATTTCTTTCACAGTGTAACAGTTGTTGGGGTTGGAAGAGACCTCTGGAGATCATCCAGTCCACCTTCCCCCCCAAGGCAGGATCATCTGGACCAGGTTACACAGGAACGTGTCCAGGTGGGTTTGGAACATCTCCAGAGAGGGAAACTCCACAACAACCCCCCTGGGGAGCTGTTCCAGTGCTCTGCTACCCTCAATGTAAAGAAGTTCTTCCTCATGTTGAGGTGAAACTTGCTGTGTTTTGCTTTATGGCCATTACTCCTCATCTTGTTGCTGAGCACCACTGAGGAGAGTCTGGCACCATCCTCCTGGCACCCGCCTTTGAGATATTTATATGCATTAATGAGATTCCCTCTCAGTCTTCTCTTCCCCAGACTAAACAGGCCCAACTCCTGCAGTCTCTCCTCAGAAGAGACACTTCACATTTGGAAGGAGCTTGCCATGCTTTAATGCTGTGTTAAAGTACCCAAATAAGGCAGAGAGGCTGTGTGCTGCCTGCCAAGCTGCCAGGCCAGGTCCCCAAAGCCTCGGGGTCCCCAGAGGCAGCAGTGAATTCCTCAGAGCCATTTATACTCCAGAGCTGAAACCCACCCTTGTCACCTGTCTGCCACATGGCCTGACACTCAGCACAGCCCTGGGGAGGCTTGGGAGCCCTGCCCCACTCGGGAGTTTTCTCTGGGCTTCAGATTTTCCAGCCTGGGCGAATCACACACCTGCTAAAACCTGGCAGGGGCTCCAAGGCCAGGAATCAGCACAGGCTCCAGCAAGGGGCAGGTTTGCCTCTGCTCCTTGCCACGGACTGGCTGTAAAGCCTCTGCTGGGAGGAGGACTGGGTGGCACCCTGGGTTCCCAACACGGAGCTTGCCAGCCCTGGCTCACCAGCTGGAACCCAGTGCCACGGGCTGCTGCTCCTTCAGTGGCCCTGGAAAAGAGGGGTGGGTTTGGTTGGGGTCCTGGTGGGACCCCTGCAAAGAATCCCAGCAGAGACCCAAAAGCTGGGGGGGACAGCTCCATTGCCGGGGGTGTCTCCAGGGAAAGCTAGCCCTGAAAAAAGCATTGCTGTTCCCTGGGCAGGCTGCAGCCTTTCCCAGCACTCCCGAGACAGCACTGATTGCTTTCTGAAGCTGCCAAGACTTTCCACAGCAAACCCACAGGATCTGCAGCATTCATTTTCTTCATTCATGTTGGGATTATTGCTTCCCACCACCAAAGCTACTGGACAGGGATGCTCAGCACCTCTCAGAGAGCTTTTAGCTTTGCCATTTCTCCCCATTCCAGGCAGGAGCTGGCCATGAAGCACCTGCTCTGCTGCTCAGTGACCCTGCTCACGAGCCACTTCACCACCGCCAGCCAGGGACACGGCTGCTGGTCGCACTCCCGGGGCCACTGGCTGTCCCAGCTGGGGCCACCCGCCTCCCCCGACACTTGAAAGCTCCGCAGTGTTTTCTTTTCATCAGCGGGAGCTCTGCTCCCGGCGCTGCTGGCCGCTGCGCTAATTGGAACAGGCTGGGCAGGCGTGGGGGGCTCCGCCGGAGAAAGTATTTTAATGAGGATGGAGGGTGCCTGCCCTGTTATCTGCTTCTTCTCAGAGCCTCTTGGCTGTGCTCCTCGGGAATTAAAGCCTGGATTGCCGGGTAAGCTCTCTGTGGAGCCCTGCAGAGCCCCACGCTCCGGCGGCCTCCCCGGCGGGCTGCCCCGGGCTCCGCACGCTGCTCCGGGAGCCGGGGACACGGCCCTGCCCGGCTCCCGAGGGACTGACCCGGGCCGTCCCCGCCGGCATCCCGGCTGTGGCCAGCGGAGCCGCCCGCACCACGGCTGCGGCTTCTGTGCCGGGGGTTTGCCAGGATCGGCGGCCGGCAGGGACATTGGGAGGGACTCCGGGCTGCCCACGCCATCAGCTGCTCGGTCACTCTTGGCCAGGAGACGCCAGGCCGGCTCCCGGCGGGGCCGAAGGTGCTGCGCGGCTGGGACAGGTCAGGCGCTGGCAGCTGTCACAGCGCTGGTGCGGGGGGAGCAGGGAACCGCAGCAGGATGCCCCAAAGCACACAGCCCCCCCGCTTTCAGTCATCTCCTTGCCCCGCAAACGCAGGGAGAAGCCAGCTCAGAGCATGGACACAAGCGGGGGTACCCCCTCCCAGCCCGGATTCAGTGCTTTTTGCCTGGGGAAACTGAAGCACAGGATGGTGAAATGACCCATGTAAGTGACAGAGCTGGACTCACAGTGCAGGGGACCTAGTCATTTTGCCTCCCTAAAGACTAGATTATCCCAAATCATAGCCATAAACCCCCAGCACCTCCTTGCAGGTAGATGCCATGAATGGCAGTGGTTCTGTGGAACCCAGAAGGGAGCACCCTATACTCCTGGCAGAGATAGGCCAGGACCTCCAGAGGGTCAGAAGCAGACAGCACTGTGCACCATGCCCTCCTGCCCCATGCCCACCTCATGTGAAGGCCTCTCTGCCCCCCACGTGCTCGTCTGCACAGGGTCCCACCGTGGAAGCCACCATGGCTGTCACTACTCCAGCACGGAGCTGAGGCACAGATGGGCAGAGTGACCTGCTCGTGGCCAAACGGGGAGCACAGCAGGGCAGGGATTGACCCCGAGTGTCTCATCTTCCCCTGAAGAGCAGCTCATCTTCCTGGAGCAGCTCAGAGCAGCTCAGCACTGAGCCTGGCTCCGTGCATGTGGCTCCAGCACATGGTGGCAGAGCTGTCACCTTGTCACCACCTGCCTGCGTGGGAGCCCAGCCGTGGGAAGGCCAGTTCTCCTCTCAGAGGACAAGGCACAGATTGAAACCGAAAGCCCTTGTTTTTCTTTTCACACTACAGAGATCTCAGGCCAAGTTAGCTGACATCAGTGGTCTCCTCCTAGAAAAGGGGGAAATAAACCTGGACCCGATGGTGGGAGAAGAAGGGGAGTTCCTGCACACAATAAATGGCAGCTGGCCAGCACACGAGAGGAGAACAATAACCCCACACAGATGAATGCTTGTGAACGGTGTCACTCCAGGGAAACCAGATCCTGGGCAGGCTCTCAAGTCAACTGGGGCTGATGCTGGCAAAAATTGTGCTCCATGCCATGTCATGCTGATGGTGGAGAGAGGTTGTGCTGGCCTGGAGCACACGCATGGCATGTGGCAGAGTCCAAATATCCTACAGTGACCACTCTGGGGAATAATGAAGGCCTGTCTCTGCCAGGAGTATAGGGTGCTCCCTTCTGGGTTCCACAGAACCACTGCCATTCATGGCATCTACCTGCAAGGAGGTGCTGGGGGTTTATGGCTATGATTTGGGATAATCTAGTCTTTAGGGAGGCAAAATGACTAGGTCCCCTGCACTGTGAGTCCAGCTCTGTCACTTACATGGGTCATTTCACCATCCTGTGCTTCAGTTTCCCCAGGCAAAAAGCACTGGAGAAGGTTCAGCCAGCTCCTGGGAGCAGGGAGGCATCAGGTGACTTGCAAGCACCACAGAGGATCAAAGACAGAGACCCAGTCCAGGGCAGGTAACGCTGTTTTCATCTTCTCTCCCTGCTCCCAATCCCCTCTTTGCTCCCTGCTCCAAGCAGAGGGGAGCAGAATCCCCTGATCTGACTTCCTCCAAATGGGGGGCTCCTCAAGAAGGACAGGTGAAGCTGGGTGTGACCCCCTATTCCTCATCCAAAACCCTTTCCTGCCTGCCCTGCCCGGGCCAGGAGATGACTTATCTGTGTGTCTCTGCAGGTTTGTAGCCGTGTGAGCAAGTTCCTGTAAGGATCTGATTGCCCTGTGCTCCCTGAGCCACCTCTCGCTGTAATCCCAGGCTGAGTGGGGATAGACCAAACTTGAAGGAAGAGGCAGCTCCAAGAGTCTGGGAGCCAAAGTTTACAACAAATCTTCATGCTTGCTGTAAACAACCCCTGAGAGGGTGTCACAGGAGCACGGCAGAGAGTGAGGCAGCAGAAACCCCATCTGGAACCTCTGCCAGCCCTGCCGGGCTCGGTTTGGCAAAGAGCGTCACTGGCAGCAGCAAGAGCTGCCAAGGACCCCAGACTTGGCTCCAGCTCCCTGTCCTGGAGCTGGGTGCTGCTGGATGCTGCTGCTGGCAGCACCACAGCCTGGGCATCACCTCTTGTCCAGCCAGATGAGATGGCTCAGACTGCAGCAGCCGCTCTCCAGCCTCTGTGCACAGGCACGATGGTATTTGGGAGAACATCTCACATCCTTGGGGGTTTCCTGTTTAATTCTCGACCTAAGGAACTGCAGCAAATGATCCCTGTCTTACATGCTTGTGGAATTCAGCGAGATTAGATTAGGGATGAATTCTTCCCATATTTCTTATAGGGCTGATATCTCTGCCCTGGCTTTCAGATTGACTTCCCCATCCCTGGCTCATTAATCACCGGGGTGTTTGTGTCTCTGTCGTTTTCAATCCCGTTAACCCGGCAGGAGAAATCTCTCTGTTCCAGCAGCCCATCGTGTCAAGCCAGTGACCCGTCAGGGCTGCCTGACCCCCTTCCTTTGAAGGCTGAGCGAGGAGTGGCTGGCAGAAAGCTGGGACACGCTCCACTTGGCAAGGAGAAAGCTCCCCATGGCTCGGGCGCGGGGCGCGTGGCCGGCATGTGTGCGGGACGGACGCGGTTCTGGGGCCAGGTCCCCTGCAGCGCTTCCCCCCCTTCCTTTGGGCACATGGCTGCAGAGAAAAATGCTGGTTTCCAGTTTGGCAGAATTTTCCTGGGAGGGCTCAGCAGCTGGATCAGTGCAGTGATTCTTTAAGGGCATTAAACTTCTTAACTAAGGGCAGGCTCACCAGAGATGCTTCCCTGCGGGCAGCGCAGCCCATGGCCTGGCTGCCTTCTAGGGCTGCCACACACTCAGGAGCTCTGATTCATGCCAAGGGAGGTCTTATTTCGTGGACAGAAATGGATCTTGGTCTTAAATTAAGTTCTTCAAGTGTTTTGTTCTTTGTTTCTGGACATAAACAGCCATTCAGCCTTCTCCTTCCCCCCTCACCCTGAGGATCAGCCCCTCGCACTGAAGCACAGCCCCCCATCCCTCTCGGGACACTCAGGCCTGCAAGGCTCCCGACTCCCGGCCATCCATACCCAAGATCTGCGATGCTTCCAAGCAGAAGGATCATTAGTTAAGGGACTCCTTTGGAGAGCACCCAGCATTTCTCAGGCTCTGTTTCTTTTCTGCCTGCTGTATCATTTGACCCGAGTTTCCGAGAGCTGAGGCATTGCAGAGGGAGGTTGAAGAAACAAAATTTCTCTGTCCCAACAGATTTCATAAAGCCCGAGCAGAGGACAATTCCCCCACCAATCAGGGAGGCTGGTTTTTTTCTCCTTAGATCAAGGATGTCACAACTGTTTAGGAGGCAAATGATTGATTTTTATCTGGTGAGGAGGGAGAAATCTGACAAAGTTATCTCTGAGCACTGACAAAGCCCTCAGCATGGGCTAGTGACAATTAGCCCAGTGCAGGGTTTTGGGCTGTTACACCTCAACAGCAAAGCAGAGCATTGAAGCCAAGAAACCCTAGAAAAACCAGCTCTGGAAACAGCTCTACTGTAGTAAAAAAGCACAAAACCTTCTGGGACCCAAGTTACAGCATTAATGGATACAACACAAAAGTAACAGATGGTGGCAGGGGGTTGTTCTTTAGGGTCCCTTCCAACCCAAAGCATTTCATGATTCTATAAAGATTTGTAGAACTTTTCATGGCATGCTAGAGCAAACAGAGCGAGCTCTGCTCTCCCTGCAGGGGCTGGGGTAGGAGCAGTCACTCAGGAGTTCCTCTGCACGAAGCTGTGGAACAGAACGAAGCTGACAGCCAAAGCAGACGAACTCACGACTGATTAACCCCGGCTCAGCCTCCCGGGCTGAGCTGCTCCCACTGGGAATGCTGCCCCAGCCCGCTCTCCCGGGGAGCGAACCGAGGCAGCCCGGAGCAGCCTGGGCTGCCCAAGCTCATCAACAATTAAAACCATTGCTCATTACTCACCGGCCAGAGCGATCCCGGCGGCGATGCCCACCCCTCCGCCAGCCCAGCGGCTCCAGCCTCTTCTCCCAGGGAACGCAGAGCACCTGGAGGAGGCAGGAGGAGCCGGAGGTGGGGAGGACAGCCGTGGGCAGCCAGCCCCTCATTCCCAGCCAGCCCCGGCTGCGGGAATGATTCTCCGTCAGCTCCGGCCCCTCCGTGCGCACAGCGCAATTGCCATCTAGCGGTGTGCGGCTGCTGCGGCCGGGGCTGCCGGGCTTCCACAAAATCCCAGGGAAATAAATACTCCACTTCTCCCGGGAAGTGCCGTCCATCCCTGCAGCTCCAGGCCCAGCTCATGGAGGGGGAGCGGAACGCAAAGGGTGCGGCTCCTGCTGTGGGTTGGGGTGCCAAAAAGCGGCGGGGTGGGTGGGAGAGGCTCACGGACACAGGGTTGGAAAGGAAAGCTCCGGTCCACGGGCAACTCCAGAGTGAAATGTGATGGAAAGGGGAATCTGGGAGGATTTGGGCTCCAACGCACAAGCACGGTGCAGCAGGAGCAGACACAGGTAATCCAAGGACCTGATGTATTAACTGCACATTTCCCCTCAAATCCTGTGTTCATTTCTGGGCCCCTCATTGCAAGAAGGACATTGAGGTGCTGGAGAATGTCCAGAGAAGTGCAATGGAGCTGGGAGCACAGTCTGATGAGAAGGGGCTGAGGGAACAGAGGGGGCTCAGCCTGGAGAAAAGGGGTCCTTATTGCTCTCTAGAACTCCCTGACAGGAGGGTGGAGCAGGGGGCAGGGAGGGTTCAGGCTCTTCCCCCAGACAACAAGTGTGTTGTGGCTTAATCAGGACACAAGGACAGGACAAGAGGAAATGGCCTTAAGTTTTGCCAGAGAAGGTTTAGATGGGATATTAGGAAGAATTTCTTCACTTCAGGATTGTCAGGCACTGGGACAGGCTGTTCGGAAGTGGTGGCGTCACCATCCCTGGAGGGATTTAAAAATCACATAGAAGTGGCACCTGGGGACATGGTTTAGTGGTGGGCTTGGCAGTGTTAACAGCTGGACTCGGTGATCTTAGAGGTCTTTTCCAATCTAAATGATTCTGTGATTTACAAGGTGTTTTTTAGCTCCAGACAGGCTCTGGGCTGACCCTGCAGCCTGAACGCCCATCAGTGGCTGGGGAGCATGAGGTGCATTCCTGGAGCATATTGGGTTTGGTTTCATCTGAAAGGAATCTGGTTGATACTGGCCCAAGCCAGACCTCTCCTGAGCTGCTCCAGGACACAATCCAAAAGTGGGGGAAGTTGTGAGATTGATTTCAGAAGTGCACCCCAGAGCCAAATTAGTGGATCAGGCACAGCCCCACAGGACTTTGGGGAAAAGGGACTTTGCTGTCTGTGCAAGAGAGTTTCTGGGCCCCTCGGCTATGCCCCAGCAATAGGAGGACCCAAGGGAGCTACCTGAGACCCTGCTGAGGTCCTGGGGACACTAAGTGGCCTCAGGTGAGCCCCCATTCACCCATCTGTTGCCCACTGGACTGGGGACTCCTTTTAAAGCTCAGGCCAGTGCTGTGAGCACTCTCCCAAGCTGTGCTGCAGGTCCAGCCTGCTCTCCTGGCCAGACTTCAGGCTGAGGTGGGCAGCCCCATCTCATGGATGGACCTTGCACAGGAGTTACAGGCAGCTTTGTTGCCAGCTTGTTGTGACAAGCTGGGGTGACCCTGCTCCTGCTGCCCCTCCTTAATGGGAGTCCAAACCACCCCAACAGAGGTGCTCCAGCTCCTCAGGCTGATCCTCTCCTTCCCTGGTGATGGAGCCCAGCGTGGCAGTGTGAAATCCTGTGATATCCCAGGGATGTCCCAGGGCAGGAGATGCTCACCAGGTGTCTGCAGCAGCAGCAGTGCCTGTGGGGTGATGGCTGGGGCAGCTCCAGGGGTGAGCTACAAGCTGTTACCCAGCCCTCTGCCTTTTCTGGACCAGCCCATCCTTCCATTGTGTGGGCCGGGGGACTCTGTCCCTGGGGGGCAATGCTCGCCTTCCCAGCTTCCTTGCAGCACTCCCAAGAGCTCCACAGGGAAGGAGGTGCACTTTTACAGCACTGGCCTCCCCTAGAGTGCAAAAGGCCAGAGCAGCACATACACAGACCCACACACCCACCAGCAGCAGCTTGACCAGACCACAACCCCTTCAAAACGTGCTGGCAAGACAAATTCACATGAAGCTTGGACAAGGGCTTGTGTCCGTGCTTATCCCGGCTGTTCTGGGCACTGTGTCACTGACTATGGTGTCATTCATCTTCCTTTGAACTGCTGTGCTACCAAAAGGAAATCCATTAAAGGGCAGCTTCACAAAGATTATACTTGGTGACATTTGAAAGAGTAAGGCCCCCACTACAGGAACAGAGAACAGAATGGTCTTTGTATGGATATGGATAAATAAGGAAGAGGAGAACCTACATTAAAATGGGGGTGTGATTTGAGCAACAACCTCCTCTGAACACTGAACTCCTGTTTCTCGAGTCTTAAAACATGAAATGAGCAAAATTGTTCATCATATTCATCTGATCTCTGAGGGACAACCCCCAGCCCTGTGCTCCTTCCAGCAGCCCTTCTCTCCCTGAGGCAGGTCCCTGCTGCAGAGGGAAGTGCATGCCCTGGGTTCTCTCTCTTCTTCCCTTTTACAAACACTTCCCTCAGCCCAATTTACCATTTTTTCTATTTACAAAGCTCCAGCTCTTTACATAAATATGTTTCACTTAAAAGGGCCTGAGTCACTGCTATATCAATATCCCTATGAGCAAATATTGGAAATCTAAGGCTATCTACTTGCTTTACATTGGGAAAGGGGGGAAAAACCATCTCTTGGCTCCAGAACCTCTCAGATGTCTGAAGCAGCCTCCTGCATACCAAGCTGTATGACTGGTAGGGGTCGACACTCCCTTGGCCAGGGGTCCAAGCAGCAGTGCCTCCAACCCTCTCAATGGTGGATTTAACCTCCCCTTCGGTTCCACTCTCAGTCCAAGGCCCCTGTTGTCTGTTCCTTTAAAATAAAATAATCCCTTTAACCCCCTTGTTCTGCCTTTTCTCCCTGGGCTTTTTGTACACACAGTTCCATTCATCCCAACCTCAGTGCTGGTTATGGGTCACCCCAGTCCTCCTCCTGTGTGTAACATCTCCACACCAAGCAACTGCTCCAGCACAGGACTCACCCTGGGAGTTGTTCTGATTCTTTTATTAGGACTTCCCAAAAATCAAAATAAACTGCAACTTGAGCCATACCCATCACCACAGGATGGCACACAAGGCAACGTGCTGAATACAGCCACAGCAGTAGCACAGTGGTGAGTAATCTCTGAAATAAAAGCAAAATAGTTATAAGATATAAAGGTAGCTGCAATTCAGCTATGGCTTTGGGTCACCATCCTTCAAAAAATATTAAAGACATCAAAACCACTGCACCAAGGAAAAATAGTTGGGGTTTCTGCATCACCAACTACACTGCTGTTTCCTCAAGAGAATATGATATTTTCTGGCTTGGTGCTTCTTTGTAATGCTTTCAGCTTCTCACTCTATTTATCTATTCCAATCTGTTAATAACCTCATTCCAGTCACCTCAACCCAGCCCCAGGGGAGGGCTCCATGTTCCCTAACCCTGGATATCCCCCTGCAAATGCACAGTGTGGGAAGATGCCATGCCTGTGGAGATCTGTAAGTACAGTCCATGCACACACATCTTCAAGGGAATACACAGGAGCTCACACTGGGTTACCTTGGAGAAGTGGAATTTCAAGGAATTAAGTCGGTATCCATCCAGGACACACCTTAATTTTCCATGGGCTGGAACCAGGGTACTTCCTACAGTTCAGATGTTCCCTGAAATTCCACACTTCTGGTAGTAACACCTCTTACAACACAAACAACATTCCTGATTTCCCATAACCATTTACTACGATCCTCAAAATTGTAGAAGCAAACACACCAAGTATTTCTATGATTAATATACAACTAATGGGAAGTAGATCTACCACCACAGACAGAAAAAGGATTTCTTTTAACTGGAGACAGATACATCCTGCAAGTAGATTTTTTAAATTAATTTTTTTCCCCTGTTTCCACAGCAGTCTGTTCCTGCTCCTCTTCTGTCCCTGACTTAAGCCCTGGCAATGGGCCTGCAAGGAAAGTGTTGTGTTGCCTCTCCTTTCACACACACACATCACAGCCCAGAAGCAAGCAAGCACCCGACTAAGCCAAGGAACATGCATTATTTAGTGTGGTCCATCTGTCCAAGGGAAGCTGCTCTTATATTTATCTGGTTTATTATCTTCTAATTAATCACGCATTACCAGTCGTTAACAGGCTTTCACTGAGATCCATGTACCCACTTAGCAAATTAATAAAATCAGCTAATGGGTTCCCATGCTTGGCAGCTGTAAAGGCTCCCTCTCATTGTCCTGGGAATGATGCTCTGTGGGTGCTCATTTTTGGCACACCCAGGTGCAGGACAGCCTGTGCAGCAGCTACAGATCTGCACCCAGATTCCCCCCTTCCCTCCCTGAAAAAGATGCCCCATCACAATCATACTTCTTCCCCCTTTGTGCATGGATAATTTCCAGACTTGACAGCACCAGCTTGTTGTGCCAGCCCTGGTGCCACCCCAACTGCCCCTATGTAGATCATCCCCAGGGGCCCATCACCTTCCCCATCCATCCCTTTCATGCCTGGGGCTCCCAGGAAGACTGAAGGCACTCAGTCCCATGTACTCATTAGCATCATGCCCACCCCCACCACTCCCGGGTGCAGCACCAAGGGCCACAGTGCTGTGAGCAAGTCCTCCACGCTCCTCTGGCACTGCCTGTGCCAGAGACAAGAAAATGGAACTTGGACAGGTGTTCTGCTGCCTTTGGAAGTTGTCAGCTCTTGCAGGTGGCTCTTCACCTCCAAATCCTGCTGTCTTCAGCTTCCATGTCTCCTGCTTTCCCTTCTTTGGGGTATTTGAAAGCAGTGTCAGGCCCTGATCTCTGCCAGGTGAACAGGAAGGGGGTGATGGGTACCAGCTCCTCACCAGGCATGAAATTTGCTCCCACCAGCCACTGCCATTGGCATCATCCTTATCCCTGCAGGCCACACTCAGCCTTGCCACCCGTGGGCCCTGCTGTGCTCACACACACAAACATCCCTGTGCTGTGGTCAAATTGCCCCTGCTACACATTCCTGAGCAGGAGCTGCCTCCACATCCCCCTGGAACAGGCCAGCAGCACCTACTTGGCTTTTCCCCTGTTCCCCCACCACCCTGGGCCAGCATGGCTATGTCCCCACACAACACTGCCACCAGATCTAGCCCAGCCCACGTGGAATGTTCTGCCCTGGCTGGGATGCCCAGACAACACCCAGTGCTAATGAGGTCACCTTTAGCCATTAAGCTCTCGCTATTAATTGAACCCCAATGACCTCATCAGCTGCCAGGATGAATCCCACACACATCACTCCTGCTTCTGAATGCCTCCCAGGCCCTAGGGGCATGCCCTGCTCCCAGCTCCCATCCTGACCCAGGAGTACATGGCAGCAGGAGCATCTGTCCCTGAGATGGCAGGGAACACACTGCAGGACACTGGCATTGCTGGTAGAGTCTCCAAGCTACCAAAAACCTGTTCCAGTCCCACTGACACAGCTGCAACTTCCAGGGACCTCATCAGCAGAGAACAAAACACAGTGGAAATCTTTCAAAGCATCACGTGCTTTTAAAACACACCATTTTAGGCACAAGCCAAGCACTGACAAATTTTCAGTTTTATTAAAAAAATTCTAGCAGCAAAACCTGTAACAATTCAAAAAAACAAAACAAAACAAAAAAAGACCAGACCTTCAAAAGAACATGACACAGAGAGAAAGAGATGGAGAGAAGACAGATCTGGGGCTCCTCCACTGTTCACTCGAGCTCCTTATAGCGGGCAAACATGACCCTCCGGACGGCGTCACGGTAGGTCTCATTGGACTGCCTCTTGGGGGGCTTCCCTGGGGCCCCCAGCCCAGGGCCCTTCCTCCTGTTTTCTGCCTGCAAACAGACACAGCTCATGTTAGTGATTTCACCCCCCATAAATAAATAAAAAGCTTCCCTGGGCTGCTTCAGGACTGCTGACTGCTCCCATGTGGATCCACGAGCAGGGGAAGAGCAAGCACTCTGTGTTCTTCCAAAAGCTGGTTGGGAAAAACTACAGACCCTCTGGGCAGCAAAAGCAGCCAGCAAATTCCTGGTGGGAATCAAACCCCAGGGATCAGCTGTGGAGGAGCATAAGGAGGAGTGGGCAGCCAAGGGTGGGCAGCCAAGAGGCAGCACCGGCGAGCCAGGATGGAAACGGAGCAAAGGAAAGCTCTGACAAGAGCTGGGCTCCAGGGGAGCTGTTTGCTGTTGGCCTGCATTGGCACAAGCTCAGCTGTTCTAACAGAGCTCCCGTGGGCACTGGTACCTTGCTTGGAATTTCAACTGGTTTTCAAGGACTGGCTTTTGCAGCCAGCACCTGCATTATTCAGCAATACCGGCCTGGAGTCAGCCCAGGAGAGCAGGCCTGAGGCTGGAAGTTTCTCTGGCTCTTCAGTTCAACCTACCTGAATACCAGAGATCTCACCAGCTGGGCCAAGAGATCAGAGTTGTGTGGGGTTGATATGGTCACACAGTTTTGCCCAGCATGACTTGGAAGTGAAAAGGAAGCACATCTCTTCTGGCCTTTCTATGAACTGTATGGGGGCTGTGCTTTGCCATCAGCTCCCCATCCAGAGGGGGAGCCCTGAAAGGAGCTCAGGAGGTCTCCTCAGACCTCCCAGGGTGTGGTGCTGGAGCTGGCCCTTGGACAAAGCCTGTTTTATGGGCATGGGGACCTCACCACAAGGACTGAGCAGCAGCTGGGGGCTGTTCCCACTGTGCACTGAAGAGGGACTCTTGCCTTGTGTACGTGGGCTCAAGCAAACATGCGTCACAAAGCCTCAAATATTTGCTTTAATGGTCTACTTGACTGCAGGCTGAATGTCACCCTGTGAGCCCTGCTCCAAGCTGCCTGCCCCTCAGCAGAGCATGGACACCACAGCACCTGGCCAGCCACGAACCTGCCACCAGAGCACAGCCCTGTTCACACGGCCCTGGGCAAGGCAGAGCAGCCCCTGGCTCAGGCTGCTTCTCTGACAAACCCTCTGCAGTAAATTAAGGTCCACTGAGAGACCAGACTGTCACAGAAGGCAGGATCTACCTGACCCTGCCTACCCCTGACATCCTTTGCCAATAGGCCTCTGCTCCTTGTCAGGTGCTGTATCTTGGTATTATCTTCTGATGGCCAGAGTCTGCAAGGGCAGCCAGAGCCTCACAAGTGCTAAGCAGAGCAGACAAAGAGCACTTGGCCCCTGTGGCTTTGGCTACACTCACACTTCTCCAGGGGAAGTTCCTTTTTCCCCAGCTCACATGGCTGCAGAGAACCTGTTCAAACCCCAGCCTGACTGTGAGCGGGTACTAATGAGATGCTCACACCCTTCCTGCTGTTACTCTGTTTTCAACACCTCCAGATCCGTATGAATTCTAACCTTGTTCTATGGCCAACATACTTGCAGCCCCTCCCAGCCTGCAAAGTTCATCAGTGCACACATGTTATTCCATCAAGCGGGTGCTGAGGTTCGCAGCCTGACCTGAACTCCCTCCAGCTCTCCTGGGAAACATTATGGGCTGCAGGACAGTGGTGTGCTTTGAAAGGCAGGAAGACTCACCTCCACTGGTGATGCTGTGCCCTGCTGGTTGTGGCCAAAGCCTTTTTTCCACCCTGGAGACTGCACCATTCGGTTCCCTTTGTTGTTACTGTCAAGCCTTGGGTCATAGTCACTGCAAAAGAGCCAGAATCAATTGTCCAGTCTTGCAATGCTTCAAACACATGCCAGGGATTTTTAGTTCTGCTAATAGAACCTCCACTGACATTTCAGTCTCTCGTGAGGGATATCCAAGTTTCTTGCCAGAAGCACACCGCCTAAGGAAACCACCACGTCAGATTCTGTGCACAGGGCTCACACACCTTTGACTGCAAAATTTCTTGTCCCACCTCAGGGGGAAATACACCAGGGCACAGGAAATGAGCTCAGACTCCAAAATATTTACAGTATAAGCAAGCCAGGAGCCTTCTGTGCTTGTATTTCTTAATTAGAATCTTAGCAATAGCAAGAAAGAAAAGTTTAATCTCTGCTGCTCTGTTGGATCTTTCCTTTCTCCCAGTGCCGTGGTCATGGAGCTCAACTGATGCAGTGTTGATCTGGACACTCTTTCTCCCTCCTCATTACTCATCCAAGACCATTAACCAAAAGCCCCAGTTTTGAAAACCTCTCAGCATAAAAGACTCTTCCTTCAGACCATTTCTACTTTCTGGCTGCTGGTGACACTGCACACAAACAGTTTATCTACAGCTATTCCAGGAAAACAGAGGGAAGAGAAGATGTGGATGTTTAAACTGCAAGACACAGAGGAAAGGTCTCCTTGTGAGGTGCTGTGCCAGAAGAAAACAGGCACATAATCAGTTCTATCTTCGACACATGCCTGGCTGCTCCTCAGCCCACTGAACACGCGAGCTCACAGCAGGCAGGCCTGTCGAGAACTCCACACAGCACGCACTTTCTTCCTCCACCTACTCTGAACGAGATGGAAACAGCTCCCAGCGTTCCTCTGAGTCAGGGAACAGATGAAACACAGCTTTGCTCTTTCTTTCAATGGCTAGATGCCAGGACAGGAGGGCAGCAAGTGCCTTAAGGACGAGGTAGATAGGAACAGGCTGCATTCTCCTCTCTGTGTCTGGCCATGCACACTCAGACCCCCATCTCACCCCTCCAGCACCAGGCAGCTTTTCTCTGCTCTGGCCTAAACCCTTGTTTCCACCCTGGCCCTTTCCTGACCTCTCTGAGATGTCCTGCAGTACAACAGGCCCACACTTTGAGGAACTGTCTGGCTGTTACTTTGCAGATGTACCCCCAAGGCCAATTCCCAGCCTTGGTCTGCCAGCAGCACACATCCCATCCCAGCACCAGCATCCCCAAAGAGACCTAACCCAGAACAGCCATTACCTCTCTGAGTCCCGGTCATATCTGAGTCGTTTCCTCTCTGGTGAATCCATCTGCTGGAATTTCTCTCTCCGGTCATTTCCTTTATCTTTGTGCCTCCCCTTCACAACAGAAAGAACAAAGTAAGTATGAGAGCTATGAAGGATTCAACACTGCAGGAGACTGCTCTGCATCCAGGTCTCATCTGATCCTCAGCTAGCTGGAAGGCTGTCCTGGGGACTCACAAACACTGAATACTCACATGCCACAATCCACTTGCTCTGTTCAGATGCCATCTGTTGGGCTGACCCAGACCTGTTGTTGCAGCCTTCCAGCTACAGCACCAGGAGTAGCTCTGTGACCTTCCTAGCAATGGACAGGTACAGCTCTCCTATCCCTGGCCAGGCAGCAGCAGCCCATACACCTCATCAGTTTTAGATGGAAATTTGTGTCCCACTTAGCCCAGAGCCCAGTGCTCGCTTGCAGGACATCACAACCAAGCTCAGACTCTTTTGTAAGGAGCGAGATCTGCTCTTGGAAGACACAGATTTACCTACAGATCCTGATGCAGAGTGAGCCCACAGCTCACTTTTGGGAGGCACCTGATGCCTGGTGCCTAAGTGGGTGCCTGGTGGTACCTGGTGCATAAGCAGAGGTCTGCCCAGGACCACCACCCCTGCCCACCACCGCAGACACACCTCGCGCTCTCTCTTCTCCAAATACGCCAGTTCCTGCTCAGATCGTTTAATCTTCATATGAATCTCCAGGTTTTGCTGGAAGGAGGAAGACAGAAGGCAGTGTCAAGCAGAGAACACAAGCTGTCAGGGTCATCTGTTCCACCCGTAAGGAGCACAGGTGAAGCAGCATGCTCCTGTAGCTGCACTATACCAGGCACAGCAGCCTCTCCTGCAGCCCAGACTACCTGCTCCCCCACAGAGGCCTGGAGCCCTTCGTCCCTGCAGCAAGGAAGGCAACCAGTCCTATTTTAACCCATGTGCAAGCTTGGCTCTCCTAAAAGCAAGAGCTCAAAGGCAGCACAGAACATGGGCGTGCACGTGCCAAGTTCTTACCACTCTCACACTCATGTGTGCCAGCACCCCACTCTCCCCAAGCCTTAGCTATCTCACTACAGCTTACAAAGTCACACCTTGATGTTACAGCACTCCCATGGCAGGAACAAGCAGTTCACACAATGCTTTGAAGGAACTTTCTCCACTACTGTGTCAAATTCAGCACAGCTCTTCCCATCCAAACACTGCGTTCTCCCTGCAGCTCACAAAGCTGTCGAGCCAATGGCAGCTACCAGCTTCCCCATACCTTGTGCAGGTTGGAGAGCTGCTGGTGCTTGATGAGCACCTCCTTGTTGGGGAACTGCCTCCTGCACAGCAGGCAGGCCAGCTTGTTCCAGTCAGTCAGTTTGTCGTCGCTGGCCTTGGCCTTCCGCAGCTGCTCCTCGCGCGGTGCCGGCGGGTGCGGGGGAGGCGGCAGCCACTGAGCCTGGGACTGCTCCTCCTCTTCCTCCTCCTCTTCGTTGTCGCTGTCTCCTCCATATTCTCCCAGAAGTCCTATCAGAGGGTTCACCACCTTGGGCTGCGGGAAGTGGAGAAAAGTGGGACAATCTGTAGCATCAAGCCTGCCTGGCCAGCAGGGCTTTGCTTCCCCAACCTATCTCTCCATGACTCCTGTCTCTGTTCCAGTCCAAGAGGCAGAGAGTTGCCTCCCAGCAGCACAGGCAGGGAACAGAGAGGAGCTGGCTAGCTTCTTTCCCTTCTCATCACAGGGTGGAAGCCCTGCTGCTCTCTAGACAGGCCATGCTTTGGCACCAGGCTTTTCCAACTCGCCACACACCTGAGCACAAGAAGCCAACTGAGGCCATAGCTGTTTGGCAGTGAGCCGCTGTCACTCACTTCCTCTGAAAATGGAGATCAGTGAGATTTGGCTTTCCTCAGCCTGGAGCTGGCTGGAAGAGTTTTTTGCCTTAGAACTACTTGAGTGAGATCCTGCTTAAATGCAGATATCAAATTTCTCCATGCTAGAAGACCACAAACAAAGTCAGACTTAAAAACAAAACTGCCTTCCATCCCCAGCACTCCCTCCTCTGGCATGAGAAATATCTCTGGCACCTCTGGCACTCGTGGTTGCAGCCAGGCTGTGCTGAGCCTCCCTAGTCCTGTATCCAGGCTAAACAGGGCAAAATGCAATCCTTTGGAGATACTTACCGGAGCTGCACTCTCTTCCTTTTTCACAGAAGGAGGTAAAGGTTTTTTAAAGACATCTTCTGCTGAGAACTTCTCCTCCCCAGTCTCAGTCTGAAACAGTTGAGATCAGGTGTTGAGACTACCATAGCATGGACTCAGAGCACACAATAGCTAAGCACTCTTTCAAACAGGCCTCCAAGGAAACCAGGTGGTTGGCAGAAATGAGGCAGTGGTTTTGGTGGGAGACATTCCCATTCTGGGGAATCCAGAGCTCTCCTGGAGCCATACTCATGATTTCAGAGACAGTTGCAGCTGTCCCAGCCTGCCTCACTCTCTCTGCTACCCTGTGATGCTGACACTGGTCCCAGTCGTGCCTCAGACCAGCAAGGGAGCTGGGGCAAGGCCAGGTCCTATTTGAGCACTTCTCTGTGTGCACAAAGGACATGAAGACCAGGTACAAAGCAAACCTCACTGCCAGACGACACCAATTTTCTCTGCTGTGACTATGGCACAACATATGGCCAGGCTCAGCCAGCATGGCAGGGTTCCCAGGATCTTTATCCTGGACAGAGGGCACCAGAGACTGCAGTCAGCACTGCGACAGGATGAGCCTGTGATACTCAGCTGTGTGCTCAGCAGCACGAACAGTAGGCTGGGGTGAAGCTTCACTTTCACACATTTTACAGAGAACTGGGCTGGCCCTGGACAGGCTCCAATTTAGTGGCTCATGAGTTACTCATACTTGACCAGGGAAGACAAGTGTAACACCTTACCAGGCCTGTGCTCTCGTCCTTCTTCACAGAGGGAGGCAATGGCTTTTTGAAGACATCTTCTGTAAAGAATCTCTCCTCTGCAGGCTCATTCTGAAAAATCCAAGACTGGGCATTATGCCATCAGCAACACAGGGGTCAGAGAGTGCACAGAGCAGCCAGGAAGCCAATTCTGAGCATCCATAGCAAACAGGCAAGTGGGAAAAATGATGGAATGATTTCTACTGGAGATGCTTCTACCCTCCATTCAGACAGGACCATGTTTCTCCAAGGTCAGTGTCCCTGAAAGCCTCCATACCAGACAGAACTCCTTGGCTGGCTCATTACCAGCCTCAGGGACAATTAACAGCCCTCAAGTCCCAGTTGCCCAGGACTGGTCACACCACTGAGCACATTCAGACCAAGAGGCAAGGAAGAACATAAAGTTTCTGCATTGGTGGCTAAATCACTTCTACCAACTCTCCTGGCATTCCTCGGGCCCTGTCAGTATTACAGCCCTGGGCTGTGCTCAAGCATGGCTTTGGGCAGTTACTCCCAACCAGCAGCTCTCACAGTGGGGAGACAGGATTTGCTCACGGAGCAGCAGTAAAGGGCACTGCCCTGGGAGGGCAGAAACTGCAGTTGTGGGAGAGCTGAGTCTCTGTCATCATCTGACTTGGTGTGTTTAAATGTCTCTGCTATTTTTTTGTTGTCTCTATTACAATTGCAGCGTGAATGAAACATGTCTCAGTTATGTGGATGTGTTTGAATCCTTCCCCACAGGGAAGGGATAAGAAGCCCTAGATTTCATGTCAGCAGAGAAAAATTTCAGGAACTTACTCCCACCTGGCTGGACAACCACCATGTTCCTATCCAGCTGCATGTTCCCTCCCTTTTTGAATCCTCTAATTACTCTCTACTTTCTAACCTCTATTCCCTCAGCCTCCTGGCCTCAGGTCATTCTGCTGCCTGGAGGGTGTTACCTTAGCAGAAGTACTTTTCCCTTTGTCCTTTCTGTCCCTGTTGTCCCTGCTGTGTGGCTCCTTCCTGTCGCTTGTCCGTTCTTGGCTCCCGTGCCGCCGCCTTCGGCTCTCCGTCGGGGGTGAGGAGGATTCCCGGTCTATTGTGACTTCCCTCTGAAAAAAGCATTTGGAGCAGGCTTAGCCCAACCCCTGCCATCTTCTTACTGGGCTTCTTGTTCTTGCTGAGCTGGGGAGACCAGCACAGTAAGAAGGGACTGCAGAGGACAAAGGCTTCAGGATTTTGCTGGGGCAGAGGACAGCTGACCATAGCCAGGTCACCAGTGCACTGCTCTGCTCCCCCACAAGGTGGACATCCCCAGCATTGAGAAAACAAGATTATTGCTCCAGAAACTCTCTGCTGATGGCTCTTTTTTGGCTTCCTTATAGCTATTGCTGGCTAGGATTGAGAAGCAAAGTGACTACAGATGAAAACAGAGCTTTGTTGTTCATTTTTTATTACAGACAGTCACATATCACATGTCTACAGCAAAATTTAGCAATGATGCTCTGCCTGGAAGTCCACTTGAGGAAGAGCAGACCAAAGCCCTTCAAAGGCAGGGCTTCAGAGGCCAGACCCAGCTACAGCTGGTTCAACACAGCTAATGGATTCCTAGCCTCTCATTAAGTTGATATTTTGCAATGTGCATCCCTTTCACACAGGTCAGAGTGCAAGACACAAAGCTGCCTCTCTACTGCCCTGCACTGGCTTGTCTTCAGGATCTGGCTGCAAAATGCCTCCAGAGAAGAGCAGTTTGCAAGAACATATTGCATGTAAGGCTTCCTTCCCACACACTCACCTGAGTTCTGGGGTCATAGTATGTCCCAGCTATGGGATCATAGTAATTCCCAGTGTCAGGATCATAAATGTATGTGGACACATCTGATGGTGCTGAAGAGAGAGACAAGAGTTACCTCCAGGCTTCCAAAGGCAGAGCTTGCCTTTTACCAAGACAAAAGCACGAACAAACATTACACTGGTGAAAGGATCAAGAGTGGGAAAGAAGAATTTTTTTTCTCCTGGCCAGAAAGGTATGAGTGTCTTCACATGACTTGACCTACATCATCTTTTCTTTAAGGAGTAAGAGGGGTGATAAGTTTTCACAATTCTGGTTTAGAACTCTGGCAAAACTTCCACATCAAAACAGATCTACAAGGGCTGTGCTGAGATCACAAGACCACAACACTTGGTCATGAAACTCAGTAATTTCCCCAAGAATGGGGTAATGACTATCTACATCCACCCACCCCTGTGAACAAGGAAAAGCTGTTCTCTCTCAAACAATATCCTGTTTAAAGTGATGACACTCCCCACATCCCTTCCACCCCATGGGCTCATGAAAGCTCCAGAGAAGAAAAGGGAGTGAACTATTTCTACAGGAAAAGCCAAAGGCCTTAAGGGTAGTAGGCCCATAATGTCAGGAATGTTTCTCATTTCCAAAATGTCCTTTGACAGACCTCAGTAATGCTATAAATAAGTTAGTGAAACAATCAGGAGTGCTCTTCCAGCTACTGGCATTGCTGCATCAAGTGTATTTTCTTCTGTCTCCTCTAGTAACTGCCAGGCTGATTTTATCCCATCAGTTTTCCACAACAAGGAAAAATAGGCAGCAAGTTTCCTTTATCTGCATGTAGTTTCACACAGTGAGAATAGAGAGAAACACATCATCAGATAGGAAAATGTGACTAAACAAAGTTGGCAAAAGAACTCACAAGTGGGTGTAGCAAACAAACCTACTCTTAGCCTTTAAAAATATTTTTGGGCTGATTTCTACATGTCAGTGCCCTTTTAAGGAAGAAAAGTCTCCAAAGTAGGAGTGAAGCAGAGTTTAACTTACACTGTGCTCTGGTGCGTCGCTGTGATTCGCCACCCCTCCTGTCTCTCATACCCCTTCTGCCCTGGAGTAAGTGAACAACACAAACAAATCAGAGACTCTTTAACAAACATCATATTGTTTCTCCTCCCTCTCGCAGGCCCAAAGTTCAGGAGAAGGGCTCATTTAGCCATCCTAAATGGAGCACAGGCAGACACAGCTTTTCATCTACAGAGCAGTGGACAGTGTCACAAAGCACGAGATCTCTGCAGCTCCCACAAGAGGTGCTCATGGCAATCCATATGGAAGCCTTCATCCCACCCAGCACATGGGGAGAGTCCTGTAGTCTAGTAACAAGCACTAGAGACAATCACTCTGGGAACTGAGATCAGTCATCAGTGAAATCACTCTGTGAAGTGCGGTATCGAGAAACCCAGCCCAGAACTCCCTCCAGCAGCATTGACTTGCACTTCTATGCACATGATAAACAGTGTAAGGGGCAGAGCAGCAGAGGGCACATTTGAGCATTATCAACCCATCTTCAAACGTGGTGAAACATGTTCTGCAGTATTTCAGCAGCCCAAAGAGAAAAAGCCTGACACAGCCAGGCCCATCACCCCCCAGAGCTCCCTCCCTTTCAGCAACCTGCAGGGAAGCTGTGCAGACCTACCGGGCCATAGTAGGAATTGTCACCGTGCTCCCCATAGTCATTCCTGTTGAGATAAAGGTTGCAAGATAATGTTAGTTTGGTTTTATACTAACCTCAGTATATTCAAAATGATCGGCAGGATGAATAAAGGCAGAAAGACCATCTTTTCTGGCCACATGCTGGACTGTGTCCATCCCAGGAGACAGACCTGGCAAACCACTGTCTCCATGAGAAATATGAGTCTACTCTGCTGTGTCTACAAAGATGAATCTCTCCACATGTTTTTCAAAAAGGTGAACCCACTAATTCCCTCAGAATGGGATTTGATGGCTGGACAACAAGATGCAATATGATCACTAATCCCATTCTGCACAATCACTGAAGCTTCTTCCTTCACTTCTCCAACACATTTTTTGGTTGTAGGAACATCTGTGCTAATTCCCATGCCAAACTTTAAGCACCTGCTCTGACAAAACAGTTCTAGCCTCACTGCACATCACAAAAAGGACAACCCCACTGCCTCATCTGTTTGTACCTTCTCCTCCCCGTAGCAAGATTCACTTCCAATGTACGCCCATCAATGCAGATGGGGGGATCCAGATTCTGCAGTATCTTTAGCAACCTCAGTGCCTCCTGTAAAAGGAAAAAGAATGCCACTTTTCATGAGAAGGAAACAGCACATTTTCCAAACCCAGTCTGCCTGAAAGGAATGTGTTGTGCTCAGCAGGACAAGAAACACAACACTAAACATTAGTCCAAGTGTCAGTGAAGGGTACTTAGGATGCAACAGAAGGGATAAATGCAATGTGAGATTCTCTGCCTGTCCTATGACCACTTTCAGCAGCCACCTGGGGACTGCATTCTCCTAGGGCTGCCAAACAGTGCAGCACCATGGCTGCTGCTGCCCCAAAGTGTTTTGGTGAACACCCTCTGGACCAGCACCAAAGAACAGCTATGGAGCCTGGGAGCCATCCAGACACAGAAAATGTGAACCCTCCAACATGGGACAGTCTGTTAATTGAGATTCTTGCCTTCTACTAACAAAAACCATTGAATTCAAGTTCTCTGCAAACACAGTATCTATGTAAGAAGTGTTCAAGTTTAGGAGTGTCCACAAAGAAATGTCTGAGGTGAGAAAATCAGTGTCTCAGCTTGTGACAACAATCAATCTTGGACTCCCAAAGCAGGAGAGCAACATTAGCTGTACCAGCTAATTCCTGTACCTGGTCAGACAAGCAGAAGGAAGGACTTGCTCCAGCACAGGAGCCTCACAAGTACAGAGATTTCTTGTATTCCTGTGGTTTCTCTACTTCTACAGATTTCAGATGCCAACAGAGGGAGCTGGGGAAAGCAGGAAGCTACTTACAGCATGGGATTCCAGTTCGATGAAGCCGTAGGTCTGCCCCATCCGCCCAGCCTTGTTCTTCATGATGCGCACGCTGGACGTGGACAGACGCACGTACGGGGCCAGCAGCCCCACGATCACCTCTGGAGGGGTGAACCGAGTGATTCGCTTCAGCATAATTGCTGAGAGACACCAGCAGGGAGGTGGCCCGGCAAGAAAAAGTAGTGAAAAAAAGATAATTTACAACCAAGGTTACTGTGACCAAACCCACTCAAAGTAAGAGCATGGTTTCTTGCAGTCGAGGCTCAAAGCCATTGCTTTTTTCTCTCCACTTTGCAAGATGCTCCGAGTATCACCTCCAGTTGCTAACCTTCCCTTCCCAGAAAACAGAGTAGAAAGTAGCCCCTTCTCAGGGCTCAGCCCAGGGTAACTGCTGGCCCAAAACACTTTTGAAGCTGTGCTAAGTTAACTGCACCACCCAGAAGCCAGCTCAGCCTGAATTACTTTTCCTAAAGACAATTTGTCAGCACCTTTGGAGCTGGACAGCCCTCCACATTTCTCGATGCCATGGATTTGCACACCACAGAAATAGCCTCCATAGGTTTTAGTGAAATGCTACCCTTTCTGTAGATGGCCTCACAGAGTGCAAGCAAGAGGAATCCAAAACTGGTCTTTGTGTCACTCACTTCTGCTGCCTCCACCATCTGGTGGCGTGGCTTCTTCTGCTTCCCTCTGGGAGGGCGGCTCCTGGTGCCGGTCCATGTCCCTTCTCTTCTCCTGGGAGGGCCGACGCTCTCTCCCTTCATCTCTCTTCCTTGGCTCCTGGTCCTGAGGCTGACATTCCTGCTGTGGAGCAGCAACTGAGGGCTGGAGAGGCTGCTTTGGAGATCCTGGTTGACCTGACAATTCTTGCTCAGGTGTTTCAAGCTTTGTCTCTGCTATTTGAGGAGAAATGGACTGGTTTCACATAAGGATGTTTCAGCAGGTATCTTTCTTCTCCTATTTTCTGGCCCTTGCAGCAGTGCTCCTTATAAAAGGCCAACCTGTACTGCCTGTTGCATATCCACTGTCTTAACACTTGGCAGACACAAGGTTTGTTCAGGTACTGTTATCCTTCCACTGCCTTGTTTTGTGTTGGGCTCCTTTACGAGACTTCCTGTCAAAGACAAGAGGCTTTCTGGCCTCCTTTTAGGACTGGCTCTTGCCTGAACAAACAAGAACCAGGAATGGATTTAAAAACACTCCTCCCATGTTCAGGATAACCGATATGGCAGCGATATCCTTACTATCTGTGATGTACTACTGACCATCCACAACTGAGCACCATTAATGACTGTCACCCTGTCTCTATGCTAGAGGAAAACTGGGTTCAGATCCCCTTGACCACTGAGTGAAACACATCCATAATACAGTCACAGATTTTAACAGGTGCCTACTGACCACAGATGAGGCAGAAACAATGTGGGAACACCCTGCCCCCCCCAAGTCTACCTATGCCATTCAGAGCAGATAAATCCCAACAAGTTTCTGTGCTTGAGGGCCTCTGAACGGCCTGGTTTCACTGCAAAAGAGATCCCTACCTGAGCTTCTCACACTGCTGCAAAGGGAAGCCAAATCTGTGAGGTTGCAAATACCACCAGCCTCGCACCTGCTGCTGAAGCCTCTTCCCACAAAGAGGAGGAAAGGAGGGTGCAAGACGTGACACAGTGAAGCTTCCTTCTTTAATGTCCCTGAGAGCAAGTCCCTGCTCTCATTCTGTTTGGGCAGTGGGCGGCATGGCAGAACACACGATGATTTTGCACACAACTGTTGGGAAAGCTGCACAGTGCCTTGCTTGGCTGCCAGCACAGCTCACCTTGGACAGGCTTGTACTCATTTGTCTGCAGTTTGTAGCATGCAGAGTTTTGGCTACAGAAAACCTCATGTAAAATTTGCACATGAAACCACTTTGCACCTGCAGTTGTGAAACAGCCTGTGCAAATCACAAAGACATAAGCACAACCCCAGAGATGGGGAGGGCAACTCTCTTACTGAATTCTTGCTCAGCCGACGTGTCCTCTCCCTCAGCACCACCTCTGGACTCTGGGCCTGCTCTGCTCCCTGTAAGAAAGGCACATTAAAGTCCATTTCACACCCATCAGTCACAAAGCTGAAGTAACCACTGTCAATGCCTAGAGAGTTTTGTTTTACCCAGTCATAGAGAGGTAACCTTACTGCACCCTTTCCCAAGAAAAGCAGGTCAGTAAGAAGCATTCACCACAATCTCTCTTCACAGCAGCTTAAAGGTTATGTTTAATTTGCTCCTGGGCAGTTTCATTACAACCCACAGCTGTGTTGGGCCAGCTGTGTGAATTTTGCCTTCATAGCACTGATGGAGGAGCCACAGAGCACAGAAAGCACAACAGGGGCTGTGCTTCAGTAAACAGAGATCTGTGCATCAGCAGTGGATGTGTTGCTCTTCTGCCCAGGGCAGGAGGGCAGTACACAAAAGTCTGCTCAAAGATACAGAGTCAAGACTTACACAGTGGCTGGGATGCACAGGCAGGGCCAGAGGAGTGTGGAGAACTCACTCGTGGCCCTGTGGCCCCAGGTACTGCACCTGGGGATGGTGAAGGTTGGCACAGCCATCATCCCAAAGAAACCAGTTCCTCAAGGAAAGTGTGTTTTGGTTTTTGTGCCCTCCCACCTCAAAAAGCAGAGGTGCTGGTGGGGTGAGGAGAAGCTCAGGGAGAACTCCTCTCATGCATTTTTTACAGCCAGCAAGGAGAGTTCAGCAGTTCCAATCCTGGATTCACCTCTAATCTCCTCTCCCAAGCAACAAGTGACAGGATGAATGGAAATGGTCTCAAGTTGCCCCAGGAGAGGTTTAGATTAGATATTAGGGGAAATTTCTTCACCAAAAGGGTGGTCAAGCATTGGAACAGGCTGCCCTGGGAAGTGGTAGAATCACCATCTCTGAAAACGTTCAAAAAACATGTAGGTGTGGTGCTTAGAGACATGGCTTAGTGGTGAGCTTGGCAATGACAGGTTAATGGTTGGACTTCATCCCAGAGGTCTTTTCCAACCTTAATGATTCCATGATTCTGTGACTGTAATCTGAGAGTTTCAAAAGTGAGGCAAATCAATGTCTCTGAGTGACACTAAAAACATGCAGCTCCCAAGGAAGGTGGCTTGAGGGGAAGCCATCTCACCTATGGCCAGCAGTACCAGCTCACAGTCCCAGAGGACACACAACCACAGCTCCATGGATGAAGGACAATGCCAGAGAATCAGAGGGAAAGGCTGTGGGCAGTAAGCCACCTCTCCACCGAGCCTCACAAGAACAGAGAGCCTGACAGCAACCCATTGCATGTAATATCTTCAGTGTGGACAGGCAAAAAAGGGTTTAAGTGAAGCAAAACTAACAATCCTCCTACACAGTGCTCTGCTAGTCCACCAAGAGGGATGCCACAGGAAGCCAGAAGAGAAACTTACTTGTCAGGATAGGTGAAACTGTTAATCGACCAAGCTCAGAGGACCAGACATACTCACCATCTCTTGGGAGCTTGCAATAGGAACAGGATGATCTGTAGCCCACAGTACACACCTTACACTGCAATGGAAGATGGACAGCATGAGGAATTCGCGTTTTGAAGGCAGTGGGTACAACCTGCTCCAGAATTCCTGACTCTGCAGTGTGCTTTCAGAAAGTAGCAGCCATGAAAAAGTTACAGTGATGGGTAATGGCAGCAGGGGCCTTGGCTGGAATTGCAGATAAATGCTCATATGACTCTCAGCTGGCTTTGTCTTGGGAACAGGGCTTTCACACACCTGAGCACAGATTTATTCTCTAGTCCTTGAGATGGAACTCTTCCCCCTCTCAAGTGATGCTGCATCAAAAGCTCCCTGCTAGGCACAATGTTGATTCAAAGGGTCCAAAGTTACCTTGGCATTCTCTAACCTGAACTCACCCCTCAAGCAGTGATGAGGTCCTTATCTGAGCTGAACTGTAGAAACTGATGTAATTTGGAGAGTTAATGACAAGGAGTCTGCTAGCCAAGAGGCAGAGCTGTACAGGCTCAGATGGTACTTTGGGTGGTACCACCATGGGGAGAGCCAAGTGCCCTGTCTTCACAGCTCTCTCCAAATACAGCATTCCTGACTTCCTCCTTAAGCTCTCAGTAAATGCACTGCTTAAGTTTCATAGCAATTCTTTCCTATAACTGAAGCCTTGTGAATGCTCTGGGGCACAAGGAAGCTCCCTCAGGCCATGGCTACACAGAGCAATAGCAGGGACATACAGTGCAGCCACCTCAGTGCACTGAGAGCTGTTTGAAACCACTGCCTGAAACTTGTGTCTCCATCTCTGGAGCGCTGCAAACAGAGATGAGACACTGAGCAACAGCTCTGCTTGCAGCTGAGTGCATCCAGTCAGCTGGATGAGGGTCTCTGTAGCCCGGGGTGACCCAGTGGTCAAGGTGGGACCTTAGTAGAGCCAATCCCTTCATGTTCTGCTGCAACCTCTTAGCCTGCAGTCAGTGGGAATGCAGGCAACAATCCTGTCCCTTCTCCAGCAATCACCTCCAGCCTGCTGCAGCTGCAAGTTCCTGTTCTGGGAGAACCTTGGGGAGGGCATAGGAGCAAAATGACCCTTGGACAACTGTGCCTTCCCAGAAATGGGCCAGTTCCAGCATGCACTAGACTTGGATCCATTTCCATGCTTCCTTTCCTGCTGCACTTTCTACAGTCACAGCTAGACCACAGGTTCCTGTGTGAGGCAGAGGGTGGTTACACACATGAACCAGAGTGAAGCCTGCTCCATTCCGGTCGGCGGAATCACCGTCTCCTTGTGGTTTTTAAGGAGAAAGGATCCACACGCTATTTTTCCCACATGTTAAAAAGGAACCACTGCACAGGGACAAGGCTACTTTGTGCATAAAAATCTGTCTGCCTGTACCAGAGTAACGTGCACTCAGAGGTGGGACCAAAACCAAGGCAGGCAAAAGCACAGTTTAGAAGAGGCAAGAGCTTCAGGGCAGGTATTAATTACTCTGAGGGATTTTGGCCACCGAGCAAATATCTAAGACTCCTCTGAGCTGCCACTGCCTCGAGTGCCAGCAGGGGAAGCACAGTACAGCTCTGAGCACATACTTACACGTTTGCAGCGCCAGAACTCTGGGCACGGAGTGTATTCAAGGGTCACTTCTTTGCCACCGATCGTAAGAGTTCCCTGTTGAGACAAGGGGGGAAATGACGAACGTGCCCAGCACACGCAGGTTACTCAGAGGCAAAGAGAGGGGTGAAAGCTCTGCTTCCTAAAGGTTTTTCGAGTGAAACAGGGTGAAAGGGGGAGAAAGGTTCCTAGCTGGGTTAGCTGGAGCTTTGCCGTGGAAGTGGGAGGGAAACAGCCTGTGCCCTGCTCTAGCATGGGGCTGCAGGGCTGTGCTAGGCAGCTCCAGAGGGACAGGCAGGAGAGGCCTTGCCACATCCCAGGAAGAGCAGAGACAAGCAACTAGAGTGGGAAACTGCTTTAACCTGCTTTAGTCCAGGTGCTGGCAAGGGGCCACGGGGCAGACTCCCTCATGCCAGCCACCACCAGACTGGCCTCAAGGCAGCTACTTGAGGAGGAATGAGTGGAAAAATCCTCTCAGGTGAGAGAATTTTCATGCTTGGGTTAGTCTTCATGCCAGTCATGGAACCATGGCTTTTCTTCAGAGAAATACACCAGAAATCTACCACTGGCCCTGCAGCCAGCAGAGCCACTGCTCTGCAGCCAGCCCTTCCTTGCTGAGGCTGGCCTCGAGCACCTGAGCAGCAGCACCTGAGGGGCTCCACTGCCCACAGACACACTGCTTCCAGATCCACACGTGATGCTTTGGAGAGGTGCCAACACACCCACAAGCTCTGCTGAAATGCAGATAAAATGGGTCATGGTCACAAGTCCCCTGGCTCCTGCCTGGAGCAGTGATGATTCCTGGTGGCTCCCATCTGCCATGGACAACAGGCCACGCCTGGGCATGCAGGATGCAGGCAGGCCCAGTCACAGATGCACACAGCCATGAGACATCTCCTGTCACTGGAGGCACTGCCAGACCAGGCAGCCTGGATGCCCAGTACCACAATCTGAGATTCTGTATCAATAAAGAGACCCAGACCCAGGTCTCCCAAGTCCCAGGAAAGCAGCTGCCTAATAGCAGAGACAAATGTCAGGGAGCTGTAAATGGTCCCAGCCTATTTTGGGGGCCTCTGCTGAGTCAGAAGCTTTCCAGGTACTCTGATCCAGTAGCCTCATCACACAAAAACCCCCAGTGCAAACCGTGAACACGAGAAAACAAGTTCCCAGAGTTATTATTCAGAAGTCATGATACATCCATGCACAAACTGCTGTGCAGAACGTGAGGAAGATGTTGGGGAATATGCAAAGTGGGAGTGAAGAGTTCATAGGAGGGAATCACTGAGTGGCAGTACAACAATCCTTTAACTCCTACGAAAGAACACAGCGGGGTTCCACCACCTCCCCTCTTCACATCCTGCCTTTTATGGACCAAAGCCATCCTTTCCTAACAGGCCTATGTTGAACACTTTGAGGGATTCCTTTCTGCCACCCAGATGCTCAAGTGCTGCTTTCCAACATGGATTTGCCTTTGCTTGACAGAAAGCCAAGCCTTTTTCAGACCTTGCTGAAGGCTGGTGTGTGCACCCAGAGCACCCTGCTGCACCTCTGGAGAATCTGCTCATGGTCTATTCACAGCAGGGAGTATTGCCCACTTTATACATCTACAAGAGAGTTTGCACCTTCTTTAAGGCACGTGAGGAAACACAAGTGAGAAAGGGCAGTGGAAGTCAAGGCTGGGAATATTGGTCCCTCTAAGACAGACACGCTCCCTCTCCCAAGCAGGGCACCCATCACACCCTCAAGAGATGGGCACTGCCAGGAGCAGGGTAGAAATGCCCACATGTGCCCCAGGACACACTGAGCAGAGGCAGGAGGAGAAGGCAGGGTGCACATCCTCGTGAGCCCAGGGAAGTCCTGAGGAACAGCAGCCCCTCAGCAGGCAGCTGCAGCTCTGCCTACGAGCTCAGGAAACAAAAAGTTGATTAGAGAACACCTCCTCTGGCAGGGCAATCCGTCACAGAGCTTCATCCTTCTACCAGCCATTGAGGACAAACCTTGCCAGAAAGCCTGAAGATTATTTCTGGTTTTATGGAAAATGGTATTTAAGTGCATGTTGTGCTGGCGGTGCTGGTCCCTTCCGCAAATTCCATTTTCAGAGGCTGCAGAAAGTGTCACTTGCATAATTACTCCCTGATTTCCCTAACACCCTGCTGATTGCCTGCTCACTTTTTCAGCAAGCTCTCTCTTACTGATTTCTTCTCCATAAAGTAATTTTCAAGGTTGCAATCATTATTTAACTCTCCAAAAATGAGTCTTTCACTTAGGACACACATTGTCAGGATTCAGTGGCTTTGAATTCCTCATTCTCCCATTTTGTTACTAGACTCCATTGCAAATATTTTCAGAACCATTATTTCTTCTAGTGCCTGTCCCTGCTTACTCTTCTTCACCTAGATCTTCCTTTACTGTGCAAAATTATTTGGGTAATACTCCAAATTTCAGTCCAACTGAGCAGATTTCAATTGAGCAGATCTTGGTGAAATCACAAAGATTTTCTGAGAATTTCAGGCAACAGTGCTAGCGGGGAAAAAAGGGTAAGCTTAAAGTATGCCACATACAGTGTCTGGCACCATATCTCTTCCACATTCAGGCATTTTATCCTGGACTTTTTCACCCACCTGCACTATGTCTGTTAATTCCTCTGTATTTTTAATACCCTGTACTTTGGAGCAGCTCGGCTTTTTCTAAGTCAGAGTGAAACAGAAATGTCTCTGTGGTCTTCCGAGTCAGGAACCTCCTCCTCATAACCAGCAGTAAACACAGAGTTGACTCACCAGTGAAGGGTTTAAAAGGCAGCACAGCTTTGCAGTACTAGGACAGCAAGCTCTCAGCCATGGAAATGCCCAGATTTCCAAGGGCATGAACAGAGTCCACTGTTTTCTGAATCGCCAAATTCATCAAAACAGAGCATCAGGACATTACCGCTGGGAGCAACGATTTGTGCTACTGTTTGATACCTTTCAAACACAGTTATACATGGATTTTTTGCTTAGAGGTCATTGGAGATGCAGCACTGCATTCTAATCTAAGTGATACGATTCAGATCCAGCCATTTCAGCTACTAAAAAATCTGCCCTATGGCCAAGTATGTAAATCCTCCTGCCAGCAGACTGATCCATGGAGCAACCCTACCATGAGAGAGTCCTAGAGAGCTGTGCCAGGAACCCATAAAGCCCATTTGCAGAGAGCACACACAGCACAGCCACGTCTCAAAGCTCTTCACTGAGCAGGGACAAACCCCCCAGGCAGACGTTGTTTTTATAGAGGGAAAGAAAAAGGAGAAAATCCCTTATCCACAGGTGATGCAATCCTTCCAAAAGCACTTTGGAGACTGTGTCAGCAGGGCACATGGCTTCAGCAACAAAGCTAGCTTTACTAAAGCAGTTTCCAAGCTTTCTGCCCCCAAAACAAGCATTAAAGAATACCAGGAAGGTAGGCCTACCTGTAAGAAAAAAGCCAGACCACGCTCCTAGGACATGTCACTCCCACCCATGAGGCTGGGTTTAGCTCAGCTCTAGTTCACCCTGTTTGTAACAGCAGTGCTCTGCACAGAGCCCAGCCTGGCTCTGCAGGTAGTGAGCACTGAGCACTCCAATCCTGCTTCCTGGGGAACCTATGGAGCTACTGCCAGGGCCAGGAGCCAGCCTGCTGCAGGTCAGGCACTGCACAAGCCCCTGCTTCAGCTGCTTGTCTGTCAATCAGCATTTACAGTTGGCACGCTGGGATTTTTCATGCTTGTTGACAGCCTTTTAATGATGATGACTGGGGGTTGAGGAGGGGGAGAACTTGCCAAAAAAGTCTCTCTTTGCTCTCAAGACTGAGATGACAGAATACAAATCATCAGTGTCAAAGCTTTTGCTAACTGTTTCTCTGAAAAAAAATTAGAGCATCCAAGAGTGACCTAGAAAATTGGAAACGTGGAGGGAGAGCTGGCGGAACACGGCCACTCCCGCAAATCAAACCAGACTTCTGCTTTAACTGAATCTGTCCAAACACTAAAACATTCAGTAAAACCTCACTTTGGAGCCTCCAAACAACGAGCTGACAGCTCTCCAAGTATTTCACCCCCCAGGTCATGCTTCGGCAACTACCACAGGGACTCTGAAACCGCACGGAGATGTGGATGCAGCAACCAACACCACCATGGGTTGCTGCTCCAGCTCTTCCAGGGGCATGGCAACAGGCATCCAGCCAGGATGCCACCATCCCTGGTCACAAGGAACACCATGAGTGCCTGACTTAGTGGAACTGCAATTGTCAGTCCCACCTTTACAGATGACACACCTGGAACGGCACACATCAGTTTTGGAACAGAACCAAGGCTCAGCCACCAAGCACCCAAATCCACAAGGATTAATAAACCAGACTTTTCTTCTTGGCTACAACCCCAAGGCAGTGTAGGAGGTGCCTCCACCACAAGTGAACCATCTTCAGATCTCCTTTAACAGCTGGCTCATGCACAAACCAAACACCACTTCAGCTAATTATTTCCTTATATTGTTCAAGGTCTGATTAAATGGAAAATATCTGCACCATGAACTGAAAGGTTCAGGTATCCTTCTTACTGCGTAATAACCAAGTTGGAAGACTGATGTGGTTCAACATGATAAAAATTAACAGAAAATACCATTTGTAAATAGATAAAAAACTGCATACGAAGATTATGACAAAAGAATGCTTTTGGGCAGCACAGCAAAGCAGTCACATTTAAATACCAGAACTAACCTTGTTTACATTATGTTAATTCAGCCCTCTTATGCATATTTACTATAATTAGGATGGTTATTCAAAAATCAGTATACATCCATCATTTAAAAATTATTTAAAATGATTAATGACAAGTGTTTATTGCCTTGGGAATGCTCAGACACTACCCCAGCAGGCAGTCTGGGAATGCAGTGGGTGCCCCTGGTCCCAGCAGCACTTCCCAGAATAAAAAGCTCTTACCATCCTCGGGGTATATTCCAGCCCTGGCCTCCAAATGCACTGGGTGGCACAGCACAGGAGGCAAGGGGCTGACAGCACAAGCCGGGTTATCTAACTGGCACTGCAAATCAGAATGTTTTCAGGTTCTGCTCCTATTTGAGTATGGATTAGAAATGCAGATTTAACAACCCCCAACCACCACACAATGCAAGTTACATAAATGGCATCCTATTCCACTGGCAAGCACCATGCAGAGGCTGAGTGGGAACTGGCAGGGAGAGCATAGGGCTCTCTCTCTTACAGGATTCACCTCCAAATCAGGCAGGCAGGTGTGGTCAAACACCAAAGGTCTCCCTAACTATCCCCAGCTGCTTGTGGAATTGAGGAGGCAGCACCTTCCTGAGGTGTAGCAGAGAGCCAGCACCTGGGAGGATAGGAGACCAGCTGGATATATTTCAGAACAAGATCATCTCAGCCACAGAAGCTGGCTTCTCATCTCCTGTTTTCCATATGCTGAAGTTGTATCTCCGAACTCACCAACAGCTGCTGTACAAGGGACTCAACTGCACAGAGCAACAGGCAGTACATCTGCTTACCTCTGACAAAAAGCAGATGAGAAAAGCTGTGAACCCACAAACCACAATCCATCTGTAATTAAACAGTTAGAAAACAGAGCATGACATGGAGCTGAAGAAACAAGAGCAATCCAGGCTGCTGCAGGGTACTGCAGCAATCTGGCATTTCCTACAGCAAGAGTAACTACAAGCAAATTCCTCATGAGGTGGGATTTTCCCCAAGGCTCTCAGCCTCTTTCTCGAGCTCTCAAACCAGTTGCAGCTCAGGGATTTCTTTTTAGTGGCCCGATCTAGCAGTGCATCCAGCACTCTACTGCTGAGTGGCTGACAGCCAAGGCAGAAGACTCAAGATATACAGGGGAAAAGGATGGTTTGGAAAGTGGTGGATCCCTGAGGAATTGTTATATCACCAAATGGATCCAAACAACTTTGCTGTGTACTATTATTGCAGATTTCCATCAATACTAACACTGAGATGACAACTGCCAACACAAACATTGTGTTAGTGGTCACTCAAAGAGCAGGATATTTGGCTCTTGGGCATTAGAGATGCTATGGAGCTGAAGAGCACTTGGCATCACCTTGAAGCATGTAGCAGCAAGGCATTTATTTCAAAAGTGATCCAAGGCTAACCAGCATGGCATGCTCAGGGCTCCTGGTCTTCAGGGTCAGGGGAGGCCCAAGACTGAGAGCCCAAAGCTGTCACCATCCATCCTGAGCTGCCAGAACACTGCTTCAGGCACACCACTGATGGGCATGTTAAACAAAACTGGCACTAACACAGAACCGAGGCATTAGGAGGATAGCTGTGAGAGTCCTAAAGATTAAGTAGCTAAATGTAACAGATTATGATGCTATATAGGGATTATTTTATCCCAGATAACTCCCAGTACCTCTTTTTCAAACTCTGGGTTTTTTTTTTAAACCCATTTTCCACTAGCACTGGGACCATCCACTGTGCCACACAAGCTTTACCTACTTGCTCCCTCCTCAGGCCTCCCTTCCTGCCTGGGTATCCAGACCATTTGTCCTTTAGCAGAAGGTGCCAGTCTGCATCCTTTAAGTACCTTATTTCCACAGACACCCCAGCTAGCCTGCTGAGACACCTCCAGTTTTCTTCCTACGATTTCTAAATTCCCTGGATACCAGCCATACTCCTTTTAAGCAAGTCCCAGTATCTTTCTACAGCTCACCTCCCCCCACTGATATCCTTTTCGCAAACACACACAGAAATTGCTATTCAGACTATGCCAGCTCTCTACATTTTAATGCCTGAATTTTGAACTCCAGTTCCAAGTTAGGACTCTCAAAGTGCTTATCTTTTAAACACAGCATTTACTTGGCTTGTCAGCACTCTCAGCCCTGCTCTGAGAGCGCCAAGACAGTGGGCACAGGCAAGCTCCCTACTGCAGCTCCAGGAAGGATAACAGTGATGTGCCACAGCTTGGGAAAACACACAGTGTGCTCAGGACCTCACATGCTCAGGGGCCAGCTTTGGGCAGTAGGTGATACGAATAGCTTTTGCATTTTACCCTTTAAGGAGATTTCAACATATCTGAAAGTTTTCTTTGATCCAGTAAAGCCAAGTGGAGTTTCACCTGCCACTCACGGCCCTAATGCATCCCTGCCTGGCTAATGCTGACCTCCAGCTTCCCTCACTCCTCTGAAAAGGGCACCTCTGCAGATCAGCTTAGAGGATCACTGGGAAAAAAAGTGGAAATTTTAAAATGAAAGCCTTTCCTTTACAGCATGAAGGAGTCAGAAGAAGATTTCCAGAGTCCAGACAGTGAGGATCTGGGGACAACAGCTCAAAGAGGGACAAGTTCTGGGCTCTGGTGTTACTGGCTTCCATTCCACAGCTAAAGAGAAGCATGGATGGTTAAGACCATATAACAGGGTAACTGGAGGAGGCCATGCCTTTGAGTTTCTTTAACAGCTGGACTTGACCCTTAAAGATCTTTTCCAACCTAAATGACTCTAAGTCAAACACTTGCTTTCATGCTCAGAAAAGTATCAGTCAGGTTGAATCCTCTATTTGAAAAAATATATTTAAACTATGAAAACTTAAAGAGTAATTAAATATTTAGTATATTGAGTATCATTATCCATAGATGGCTCTAGGAAGGGTCCACACAGCTCTGCCTCATCAATATTCTTTGACTTATCATGGGCTACTGCACAGACAACATTCGAACTACAGCTGCTTCACAGACTCCCTTCTCTCCCAACACAGGGACTTCCCTTCTCTCTCCAGAATGCTGCTCTGCTGCCTGGACATATTTCTCAATTTTTTTTTTTTTTTTTTTTAACATGGCCACCTTTTTCCTCAAAGGTCATCTCATCTCACCTCACTGTTAAACAATATAAAACTTAAGCACATTAGCACAAAACATTAATCCAGTCCAGGACCTTCCTGTGCACCTCCCTCAGGGACACTTTACAATTAGCAATGGCCATAAGGAAGCTGGGACACCCTGGGAAGAGGAAGCACCTCTGAAGAGGGTTTTGTCCTTAGAGACATCATTTCTCAAGATTCCTAAATTCCCAGTTAATGACAAAAGTGGGTGTGTGACACACCCACAGGATACAAGCCCTGCCATTTGCCACCAGCAGTGCAACACTTACCTGTGTCATCCCAATGATGACTCCCAGCACATTATTGTGACCTTGAGGTGGCCTGTCCAAGAGCTATATCCAGATCCTTAATGGTCCCACCTGGACAGAGCCACAAGGCAGCTGACCCAAATTCAGGCTGGCACCTGTATGGATTTCTGTGTCTGAGCAGGCACTGCCTCCTGAGAGGTCTTCTTAGCAGGATTTGGAAAACAGCTGCTTCAGCCTCTTGGGTCAGTATTTGCCAAGAAACCTGGCACAGCACGAGAACAGTTATTCAAGCCCTTTGGAGGGAAATGATTTTTCCCTGCCAGCCTGGCTTGGGTGCAATGTAACACTAGTGGGTGTCACAGCTCCCCGTGGGATCCAGAACCTCCTTTTTTACAGGGCACTGAGGTTTAAAGGGTTCATTCAGGCAAAGGCACTGCACAATATCCAGAGGTAAATTCAGATCCTTCCCTCCTGGTCAGTTCCCAGAACTGCTGAGAAAGGAATTCAGTGCCTTGTCAGGGTGCAGAAGTAGTGACTCTCCAGGCTCCAAGGCTCTGGTGGCTGATCTCGGCTCTTTGGGAGATTACAGCCAGAGAGGTGAGTGTGCAGGACAGCAGTTCCTCTGATAACCCTGATACCAAGGAAGGAAAAGAACACAGATCCCTGTTGTGTCAGAAGTGCCTCAGCATGACTGAATTCCTAAGGGATTGGGAAACAGCATGCACAGCTATCTCTTTAAACTGTCAGATAAGCTGCACAGTAGGGGGTGGCTCAGATACTGTCACTTGAACCCCCTGTGGGACTTTAATACCTCAGGATTTAATCCCCTGTGGCTCAGGGCAGAGACTGGCCTGTGCAGACTGAGGGCAGCCAGGCACAGGGTACAGCCTGCAGCTCACCTCTGCAGCAGGCACTGGAGCACCACAGAGGTGATGCTTTCAGCTGCTCCTCTTAGAACCAGATGGATCAATCATTTGCCTGTCATTAGGAGGTGTCTGTGAAACTTTCTGGAATTAACTTCTTACATTTAATGATGGGCCCAATACACACTGGAAGGAAGAAGAAGACATGAGCTGAGTTAATGGAATGGACAGAGAAGGCAGCAGTGGCAGCAGACACACACTGGTCCCACCTGAACCAGGCACAGAACAACAGCTTGTCAGGGGAAAAAAAAATCCACACCACCTCAGCACTCCTCTCCAGTGATATCACAGGTTGGAAAGGATCAATCAGGCTTTCAAAAACTTCAGGCTATAAACAGTAAAACACCTCAGTCATCATATCATTAATGTACAGCTTTGCACCACGAGAAAGCTTCTTAGTGAGACTTCTAAAGCTGGTATTTAAGTGTATGAAAATACATCTTGGGATTCTTAAGACTTAAAATTACTTTCTCTGTTAACTCTGCTCCTGAGATCCTTGATGGAAAAGTACATCAAATGTTTGCTTGGGCTTTAAATGCCATCCTGGCTCAAATCTGGTTCATGAAGCCCATCTGAATATTGCTAATTTCCTAGTTAGACATGGACTGTACATCACAAAAAACCTAAGATTTCCCCTGTTGTCTATGAAAACAGGAGAAAATTACTTTCATTCTCTTGTTCTAAAGACAGTTCCAGAGTTTTAAATACTTAAATCTCATGTTTACAGCTTTACAGCTTTGACCCTCACTAAAAATGTAATTCTTTACATGACAGACTTGATTTTAGACCCCTGTCCTTCAGAAGCTGTTTGTTCATTCCGTGGAAGGCATAACTAACTGAACTTACAGGTGGCCTGAAGCGATGGAGACGCAGGAGGACACTTGGATGCAACATCTGGTAGCTGTCAACACATACACACAGTGCAACAGCACCACAAAATAAACCTTCAGGCAGAATGCTCCTTTGCATCTGACAGCTTTTGTTCTGCAGAAGCCAGGAAGAACTTTCCACCTCCCTCCTGTGTCTCCTTGTACAAAACAGCTTCAAGATTTTCCCACACAACCCTCTTCTGGGAGCAGCTGTAGCCAGGATTCAGTAAGTTAGTCACACAGTGCTACTGAGGACCTGCCAGTGGCTGTCCCATTCCCATGTTCCCCAATATGATGGAAGAAATTCTCCCCCTTAGGACAGAGGACTGCATCAGGATTGGGGTGCCTTTCCTCAGCAGTGCAGAGGGATTTGCCTGCCAGCACTCTCAGTGCTCTTCCACCTCATGCATTTCCTGGTCCTGCACAGATGCAGAATGACAGCAAAGCTCCTGATCCCGTGTCACACGGTGTTTCTTGTGCTCTCCATAGGTATGAAAGCTTTAATAAGAGTCTAGAAAGTGCCCTGTGGCTTGCAGGGGAATGGGGCGGATAATAACTCCGTGTCCTCCTGTGTTAAATGCGTGTTTCCTTGTTGCCTGTGATGGATGGATAATGACACAATAGCCCACTCAGGCGTGCCGCCCCCATTTTCCACTGTAATAATTTCATTTCTAGACAAGAACATTAACAACCCAGTTACAGTCAAATGGAAACAGAAATTCACAAATAAAAGCTGCTGACTGCCAGAGCTTTGATCTTGCATCTTCAAACTCGAATCTGAATGTAGTACTTCGCTCGCGCGAGTCTCACAACCCGAGCAGAAAACTGCAAAATTCAATGTACTCCTTTTGAATGAACCCCGATTCCAGGCAGCAAAACTTCCGTTATTTAAGTTGAAAAGCTCCAATACATACTCAGCTGGGAAGAAAACAGACTAAAATCCACATCTGAAGGGAATTCCAGCTCTCTCTCACTATCAAAACCATAGATACACAAAAAACATACGTAATTTCTACAGAAGGGTAGGCAGACCATCTCTTTGAAGAGGAGGAAACAGTGCTTCTGCCTTCCTCCTTAACCCCAGGGAGTGCGCAGTTTGACATTTTTTTCCACCTTTAGATTCAACCTTTTACGTTCCTGTTCCAGCAATCCAACACCAACAGTGCATCAAGTAATGGAAAAGCAATCGCTGCTAAGATAGCACAGAAGTATGAACGAACAGTTCTGAGGCTGAAGCTCACAACAACGACTCATCAAGTGAAAACTGCAACATTTTGGTGTGCTCCCACTTATCAAAACAGTCCAGATGGAGTTCTAGAGTTATAATCTGGCTCATATGCTTGTAAAACATATCTGGTGTTCCCCTCGACATTGCTGAATTGGGCTGAGGACTCCTTGGACTCAGCCCAACAATTTATGGCATCTCATTCTCAGTGGCAGGTCTTGTGCAAACTATTATGGCAAAACAGCGATAGAAAATGGTCTCACTCTGGAAATGAAAGCTGTGGTGCATTCACTGAGATGCCTTGATTTGTGTAAAGTGAACCCATCCAGACATTTCCCTCTCACTGCCTGCTCATCTCCCTTGAGACACTTCAATCGTATCATCAGCACCGTCCACTTCTAAGAGTACAGAGGGAATTTCTGAGAGTGCAGCCGCAGTTTGGTTAGTCACCAGCTTACTTAGAGGATGATTTCAAAAGCATCAAAGCAAATTAGTGGCATGAGTCCTACTACTTTCATATAGGAGCTTGATCAAGGGGTTTTACATCCTAATCCAAAATCCCCTTCGGACCATATACACAATCTATCAACTGCAACACCATATGATCTGTCCTACACCTGATTTACCACATGCCTTTGAAGCACTTTGAGGCTACAAAATACATACCTTCCAAATGGTTACACGGAGATATATTTAGAGTTTCTACAGATCTTCACAGAAAATCAACTAATGATGAATGCAAACACAATAAAATATATACAGTCTGTGAGAAAGAGCAGCCAGCAGTAAACCACTGTTCTTTGTTTTAAGGTGAAACTGCACCTATGTATAGCATCTCTGACTTACATTTCCCCACTGGCACACAATTATTCCATTAACACATTAGGAGGAGAGGACCTGACAGCTACAGAGACAGGGTGCCATCTGTATCCTGTCCATGCATCCAAAGATTACTTCAACTCTTTCCTAGCTCAAGGCAAGATCTCACTCAGAAACGAATTCAAAGGATGAGTGTTCCAGATGCCTCATCGCTCAGGAAAATGCTTTGTGTATTGAAAATGACCAAACCAAAGATATTTCTTAGGGAATGCTCTGCCAATGAGTCCTCTAGAACACAACTTTACCCTATGGAAGGGGTAGAAGCAAACTTATACACTGCACTTTGCACGCACCAGCAAGTGCCCCCAGTTTAACAGCATCAGTGACCAAGGTCTGGCTGTCCCATGGTGGTTCCTCACTTTGAGCCACCAGGGCAGGGAGTATCCAACCTTTTCCTGCCCAGCAGCTGTGAGTGATGCAGCACAAGTACGGATAGATCACATCACATGACCAATCAAACAGAGAGGACTGGACACCTATCTTGTCAATCACTCACAAATCAAGTTATTTAAACAAATTTCAGAAAATCACAATTATTCCCTCCAGCTCCTGGCACTGTAAACAGAACATCTTATCCAACACACAACAATCTGGTTAACAAGGCGTTCATAATCTATAGGGAACGAATGGTAATTTCAGAGTTACAGCATCACACAGGTTTGTAAATGTCAATGGGCAAAAAATTCCAACAAACCCATCACCAGAACAGAAATGTTGGGGCCAGAGGGAGAGCAGTTTCATTTTAGAGAAGGGTAGGGAGCGATGATTTATGTGAAACAACCTATTTATACAGCAGCCCAAGCCAACCTCAGCACACAGAATAGATAATTCTGTAATATACAGCAATATTTGAGTCCTGGGATAACCCTGCTGGGCCACACATCCCCAGCAGCAACCAGAGATACTGCAGAAGTTCCACTTAAGCATGTGCTGCATGCTCCATGCAGCTCACCCGGAAGCTGTCCTCTGGGACAATCCCATTGCAGAGCAGCAGCTCTGCAGCAGCAAACACACACAGTCCCCACCACATGGGTAAGGTGAGGCTGAAGGAAAAAGGAGGACAGGATTTTGGAATACGAGCAGGGAAGTGGAAGGACATGGCAAGCTGGGAATCACACAAGTAGAGCAAGAAGATGCAGCTTCACAACTCTTCTAGTGAAAAGTGAACTTATTTTAAAACACATTGGGTAGCATGATTTGCTTCTTGAGGCAAGGCAGGACAGAGCTGCCAAGAAGGAGGTTGTAGTTTTTTTATCTGGGGAGGGTTGGAGAAAACACATTGATGGGAAGCTACTATTGGCTGAAAGGAAGAGTGTGTGAAGTCTCTGGCAGAAGATCTCTTACAACCTTCTGTGCCAAAGGAAGAGGGACTAAGAAGATTCACACGGCTTGGAGAGCTGAGATGACACAAGATGTTGAGAAGACAGAAGAGAAAAAGGTCCAGAGAAATATTTTCAGTATTTTTTGGTAGTTACATTTTACAACTAAAGCCACCTTTCTCTGCACATGGAAGGTCTCTGCAGCACGTAGGGATTAAGCCAAACAGGCAGTGCATTTATCACAGCTTCATTGCAGGATGCACACATGTACACCCACACACCCAGCCCTGTCACAGGTCACTGCAGGCAGATCCAACTGCTTATTCACAGGCAAGTGTCTGCCCAGCTCTAGGAGCTCCCCACTGCAGGCTTCCATGATGATCTCAAAAGCTTACAACTCCAGTGAAATGCTGATATGATGCAGTGATTAGTGAGACACAAGAGGGAATGAAAAAACTATTGACTCAACATGTCAAGCCTCTGTGATGTAAGACCAGGATGAGCTCGTGACAAGGTCACGAATCAGACACAAAAAAAAACCCCAAATCAGCCCTGCTGCCTGGAATCCATTCATCCACTAGCCTGCGGAGAGAACTTTCCATAGGTCAGGTGGCTCATAAAAATTCCTCCACAATGTGCATGTTTCCCAGACCATTAGGATGTTTACAGAAGAAACTGCCTAGGTATACAAGCCTTTCCCTCACTCAAAGTGGAAGGCCCCAAAAGCAGATTCTAGAAATCCACATAGTCAAAAGCAGGACAAGCCTCATGGAGGTGAGGGAGAGCAGGGGAAAAAAGAGGTGTGCTAATGATACAACCTGAGCAAAATCCACACACCTAATATGCAACAATTAAAGCAGAAAATAATGTCAGCTATGAATCCAAGCAGGACAGATCAGAAGCAAGGCCATCTCCAGCACCCTTAGTCTAACACACAAATGTATTTCAGTGTATTTGTGGACATTCTGCCACCACCCTCAATTGCAGGTTAAAGCTAAAGAGATGGAGTAACACTGTCAAGTGAATAAATGATGGATGCCAGACAGCCCGTGAAAATGCATTTGAGGCAGGTGTCATCTTCCATTATGGGGGGAATCTGGCAGATTCTAGGAAAGAAAATGCCAGACTCCACAATTAGGCACATTCTACCAAAAGGAAAGCAATTCTTTTTGATGCTTGGACACACATTTTCGCTTTCAAATTGCAATACACTCCTTGCACCAGAGGCTTCAATAAATACTCCAAAGCTACAGGTCACAGGAGAAGTTCCATTCTCAGGATAACCACATGCTCCTTGTTTATTTAATTGGGAAGCCACACAGAGTTGTGGCTTGTTACTGCAAATGTTCTGAGGACAGAAAGTCCTAAGCTTTGCCTGCTTGTCACAGCATCTTGTGGATTTTAACACCAACAGCTACATTGAAAAGCCTGTGAAATCTGATCTGCACCAGAAGCTCTGTTCACACAGAATACAGAAAGGCACTGCAGTGAATGGATACAGGAGAATGGGCTCAGAGCAGAAGAAACCCACAGTTGATGTTTCCAGTTGTACAGGAGTGGGACATGCTCAAATGAGCACCCACAAAATCCAGTAGGAATCCCTCTTACCCTCTCCAGTGAAAAACAAGCAAGGAATGGAGATATTGCTGTGCTCAGCAAACTGAACAGGGACGGCACTGCAGGGAAACTGCTCTGACACGTGTTGGCCTCAGTGCAGGAAGGAGTAAGATCAAATCTTGAACAGCCACTCCTGCCCATGTCTGGAGACCTGCACACTAATTCACAGTGTATGAATTTTTAGAAGTTCATGCTATAGCTCTCCTCTTGCCCTCTTTCTTAAGAAAAAGGAGGAAAGGATTACAAAGTTGTTAGTTACTAGCAACAAAAGCTAGGAAATATTCATGCGGCCAGTGTTGCTAGGTTAAAGGCCTAAGAGGATTTGCAGACAATACTACAGAGACAGTTGAGACAAACCATTTGCTCCTGAGCTTAAAAAAACCCTCTTGCTTCCATATGTATAACAACCAGCTCCATCTCAGTGAAAGCAGTAAAATATGCAAGCAACAGAGACAGGCTCCCTCCATTTGTCCTCCTCCTGCCTTTATGACACACAACAGAACACAAAGGGTACTTCATTTCCCACCTGGTTTTCTCACAACAAGGAACATGCTTGTTATGTCTGTTCTCTTCTACACGTGAAGGAGGAATGCAAAACGATCCCATGCCTACAGAGAAGAGCAGCCATGGGATGGATTCCCAAAGTTGCTTCCAAGAAGCCAACCTGGTGCCCTCAGACAGGAACACTACCACACCAGGGACTACGCCAAAGAAACACCAAATGCCACACCACACCCTTTCAAAAATGAGAACAAAAAAGGGAAAAATTATTTAGGAGAAATCATGTGACTTAGCAGACAGAACCCCCACTTTCCATTCAAAATAACTTTCTCCCCAGCGGAAAAGCAGCTCATCACAGACAGAAAAGAAGTCTCACACAACTCAAGTGACAGCCACCGTGAAACAAAAGGCCACCAGGAGCATCACCAACCATGAGGCTGCTACAAGGGCTGGGCCCAGGCTCTGCACAACAAATCCACAGCTCATCTGCCCTGCTGGGGTGCAGAGCCCCCCAAAGCCAGCAGGAGAGCCAGCACCTGGCACCTCACTCACCCAGCCCTGTGCCCAGCACCTCCACACTGGGAATAACAGCGACCCAGCACCTTTCACGCATTTTAGGTGGGACCTTGGCGCCAGAATAAATTACCAGTGCTACAATCAACAAGTCAAAGCAATTAATAAGGGGCTTGTTGTCATTACTTTAGCTGTGGCAGTTGATACACACGGAGTGAAACTCTCCTGCAAAATTAGGGCAACACGGAAGACGGGTGTTTTCTTATCACAATATATGTAACAGGAAAGCCCCCTCAAATCTCAGCAGTCACATACACATGCTAAGATTTCTTGAATGGAGGGAGTTGAACCTGGTAAATCTGTAGTTTGCAAACCTGGCAATGATCTTAAGTGGGTGCTGGTGTGTGTCAAGTAAAATAAAGGGATTTCACAATATCAGAATTATACAATATAGGGATGTAGCAAATTGTTTTTCAGGCAGGGGCAGTTCAACAGGCATTAAACAGCATCAAAAATGCTGGTTTTGCCCAAGCTATTTATTCCCAGCCTGCAGATGCCTGAGAAAGAGGCAGGTTGACTAGTGAGGGACCAGCATGTCACTTGCTATTTATGTTCTCACAAGTGACTGAATTTGACAGGGACAGTTGATAACCTTCTGAAAATAACTGAACTATCAAAGAATCTGTGTCTTAGCTAACAAAGGTTTTTGGTTTTGCAGCTTGCAAAAATGCAGACTCTCAGTCTAAGGAGATGATCTTGCAACTCTGCCCTGGAAGTCATTGAAGTGAAATATCTGTTCTCTAGGGACAATTCATAACTCCCTTTCTGAAGATCTCTATTTGTCTCTTACTGAGAATTTAAAAGTCACCTATTTCCCTTGCAGTGTGTGTCAGGCACAAATCTTGCTAGGTTTTTTTATTTAGGTAATTAGAAGGGCTCTTTTTCATGTTCAATCAAAAGCAGATTAGACAAGTTAACCTATGGGGGGCAATCCAGAAGTTACAGCTCTCCTGACCAAATGCATATATCTTGGGTCCTCCCAAACCCCACATTTCTAACTTCACTAATTGCTAACTACTGTAGGTCTACTAAAGTATGATGAAGACTGGCGTATGTAGGTCTGGGAGATGATCCCTTCCAAGCACTCCATCTTCTAGCTTTCCTCTTTTTACCTCAGCCAGGTATAGCAGGAAGAAAACTGGAAGACTTTCATACCCTGTCTGTTTTTAGCACATGCCAGGTGTGTGTGGCTGAGACATCAACTCCTGTTGCTAGGAGGGCTCTGGCAGCACCCTGCCTGAGTTTTGGAAGGGAAGCACAGGAAAACACTCCCCAGCCTGAATGGCTGCTGTAGATGCTGCTGGGGAGGTCAATGTAAGCAGCAGTGGAACACCAGCCAGAGCTTCTTCCCATGCATGTGTGTGCAGTGATTTACTGGGCACCTGCAGGCACTCAATAATTCAGTTTAAGGATTGGTGCCTACAGGCTCTCTGCTGTAGCAATGGACCAAACCTGATCAAGTCAAAACACCTGCCCAATCCTATATACCCCAAATGGGAGAAAGGGCAGAGCAGGCATCAACAATCAGGAACAGAGGAATTCCCAAATTCCCAGATACTTGGGAAGTGCTATTGCACAGGAAGAGTTTATTTCATGTGAGCAAAGTGGTGGAGGGAATATGGAGAGGCATTTGGTTAAAAGGAGTGTCATCTATAATTATAGATTCCCCAATGACAACAAAATAAATTGGGAATTGTAGAAACACTGAAGGGGAAATAAGAAGTTGTCACTGATGGTAAAAGTAATAATTAATTCTGGAGCCTTCTCTCTCTCTGCTCCTCACCACCACCTCGGTGGGAATGTGCCAGCCTCTTTCCCAGCAACAGAATTATTTCTGTAAAACATTTTTGTAAGTTGCAATACCTCTGTAACTGAAAATAGAGGCAAATGCAAGCGCTTAGTGGGACCTTTGAAACCCCAGCTGTGAAGACTCATTAACTGTAAGTACATTTTTGCAGATGCACAGCTCTGAATCTGACTCATAACTCTCCTCCCATGACAGCAAGACCCGGGATTCAGGTAAAAAAGCTTAAGATAATTGATATGGATTCTTACTCAGGCAAATTAGGAAGCAGAAAGCAGCAAAAAGGAGACTTAAGGGATATGGTGAAGGAAGGGGGATCAATCGTTTGGTTGGCTCTGTTGAGGGATCCAACAGTTCCAAGGCACAAGGAGGGCAGTGTGAGATGGGAATCTATGTTTTATGTAACAAATTTTATGCATCTTGCTCTTGTATGGTGGACAACAGCTCTAGCTTCAAATACCAGCTTAGAAAAAAGGCCCCTATTGAATAGTTACTGGGGATTTCAGTCATTTTGTCCTTTAAGGGATGGAAATGTTCAGGTTTACCAGGCTCAACTGCACGTAGGGTAGTCCTTGTGTCTGCAGCTCCGGGTTGCCAAAGGACAGGATAGATATGGGGGAGATGCACAATTAAGCATCTCTCCCACACATAAGGCATATGGCAAAGTGGAGCACTCCAGTCACAGCTGACTCAGAGCTGCACACGAGGGTGTGCACCTACAGTCACACGTGCACGTGTGTGTGCACCAACAGCCGGGGGAAGCATTTACTGCCAGCGCAGCTCTTCCCGACTGCATCTCAGTGAGGACAAAACCAGCAGGGTCAAAACCTGCTTTAGGAGTCTGTCAGCCACCAGCCTCTGACTCCAGCCAGTGTGCTGACACACACCAGGGAGGAGGGCAGACCACGTGGTGTCCAGCAGCTCTTCCCCACTGGCATTTCTAAGCCTGATACAAGATTCTGGTAACAGAAACATTTAAACCGTGGTGTTGTGTATTATGCAAGAACAGATCTTCCTTCACAAAAACCTCATTGGCTTTCCACCACCCCACCAAAAAATAAAAATTAAAAATCTTCTAGCAGCATTGACCGAATTGTAAAGCAACCTGGTTGGCTTCCATGCATCCGATGGCCTCTTCCAAGAGTGAAAACTCCACGCAGACATAGCCATAGTCGTAACCTGGGGACAGCATTTAAATACAGACGGGAGTCATGTTAGTGCCTTGTCATAAAGAAAGCCACATTAAATATTCAATTTCCCTTTCCCTCCAATGACAAGCCCTCTAACCACCACCCCTCTACTTCAGAATGAAAAAGAAAGAAACCAGGGACTAGCTGGATGATGATTAACTGTGCAGTTTACCATGACTGTTAATAGTACAGCGTTCCCACTTTCCCTTTCACAACCCAGTGATAGTCACACCCTTTCTTAGGGCAAGAAATAATTGCTTTGCTGTTTGCTTTTTCTTAAGTCATAGTGACTTTCCATTGCCAGTTTCACATTTTGTGCTACCTTGGAGGCAGCACTCTCCAAAGTAAGTGTTGATAAATCATTTCCAAGTACCTTGCTGCAGATGTATTTTACACGAATAGCCAGCATTTTAATTGGGCAATATTTCAGAAAGAACTAACGCAATTCCTTTGCCTTTGCTATTTTTCTTTCAGCACCTGCTACCTTTTTGAAGTCCAATCCCTTGCATTATGAAAAAGTGCAGCTGAGCAGGAATGAGAACTCCAACTTTCTCATTTTGCTATAGATGTCATTGCACACATAACAAGAGGGTGTGGAAGCTTGAAGTTTAGATTCAAGAAACCAGAGAGCCTTTCCTCTTCTCACTCCTTGGAAAGCTGTCACCTCAGTCACTGAAGAAGGGACCCACTGATTTAACTGTGTACTCCAGTCACCTGCACTGAAATATTATGTCCCAAAGTAAAGTGCAGAGTGAACACTACAGAATCTAAGACCAACTCAAGAACCATCCCTGATGTTGAAACTATATCCAAGAACTGGAGTGCTGAGGAACAACCTAAAGTCACAAGCTCACCCTTCACATGTCAAGGCCACCACACTCCAAAACAGTACTTTCCAGATGATCATGGGCCAAGGTGCTCCTACATGGACACAAGAAGCGAGAGGGCTTGGCTCCCTCCTCCAGCTGCTCTTTGGCTGGTTTGGAGTGAGAAGAAAGCTGGTCTGCACGTGATTTGTGCCATTCTAGGCACCTAGCTCATCTTCCCTGCTACTAAAGATGCACATCTCAACTCTGGTATCTTCAGACTAGGTACGTATCTGGTTCCTACTGCTTCAGACCCTCACCTTCCACAGGAAGGTAACTCCATGCATGCTTCCCTCAGACGAGTCATTCCAGCCTCCTGGAAAAGAGCCCCCATCTCCCTCATGCCTATGCTGCACCTTCTAGTTTTTCCTTCTCTGTAACTTTACCATCTTTGTAGTTTACCACATCAAAGACAGGATCACACAAAACTATTTCATCATCAAACCTGACTGATTCTTTTATCTTTTTTTTTTTTTATTCTGAGAGCTCTTTGCATGCTGTTCAACAACACAATCCTGACTTTGCACCTTTGCCTTTAATAACAAGACTCCAATTTGAATCTAGCACCTCTTCCACTTCATAGAGGAACTCATTCCCCTTTCCCATATTATTTTAGTCAATATAATTATGCTAAAGGGAAATTTATCAATCTGTGTGCTTTTCAGCTCAGTGGAAGATGCAGTCCAGCAGCACAACATCTGTAGTGGAAGGCAGCTAAAGCCACTTGACACCCTTACATCAAGTGGGCACCTGGAACAAGAGGTGTGGTTTCAGCTGGCAGGATTGACAGAACCAAATTGATCCAGCTGTTCCCATAGCACCCATTCTGCTCTGCAGCACAGACACACCGGATCATATTTTGAAAATGAAGGAGATCTCTTCTCTGCAGAAGGCAGCTGCTCTCCATAAGCAGTGCTGCCCCTTGCTGGGAGACTGCTCTGCATTCTGGGCAGACACCTCTGCTACTCCATGCACAGTGTGCAGCCTCACGTGGTACATTTTAAAGCCTTACTCAAATCCAGAACTCTCGAGTCACTTCTTCCCCTTCTGTTTAGAAAAAGGGCTGCGTGAATGATATTTGTCAGCCCATAAGGCTCCTGATTCCCCTTCAGAGAGGATGTTTGAAAGCTGCTGTAATCAGCAAGGCAAGATCAGAGCACTATCTTACTTCCATGTGTAGGAGATCTCGTGGGAGACACAGAGCAAGATTGCAGAAGTTTTCATTCTATTTGCTCTGCAATAAGAGGACGTTTACATCCCCGTGCTCATGAAGGGAATGAGTGGTTTAGACATGGATTTAATCCAGCATGACACAACTGAGAGTGCAAGGCTGAATGTTGCACGGAGGTACGAAAGCTCAGACATTTGGAGGAATGCACGCCAGAAGATCATTCCCATTCTCCATACATGGAGACAGCTAAGGGGAAGCCCAGCAAATTTCTCCTTCTGCACTTTCCCCACCTCTGCTCTCCCCCACCGAACTCATAAACACAGCAGCAATAACATGTACAAAAACAATAACCGTGGCCCCGGATCCTGCCAAAATGCAGCTCCAGGCCAGACATTCAGCTCTTGTGGTTGGCTCGCAGAGGGACGCAGCGTTCTGGAATTCACTACAAGCTGTCCTTGCACAGACAGCACCGAAGTAGTGATGCAAGAAGAGAGCAGCCTGGAGCCACTTGCTGAAAACCACTGTTGAAGATGTGTGGGGGCTTGACACTTTACCCCTCCTCCAGATCCAGAGCTTTGCATGGATCTGACAAGCACGCTCAGGATGTGAGAACTACGGAGTAACATCAGCCTTGGGCGGCACACCACCCCTGCTCAGCCCCCCTGCCCCCAGCTCCTCCACAGCATTCTTCCATTTTAGACCATGGCAGGGAGGCGACTGAAATGGAAGCCTGGGGAACAGTGGCACCACACCTTCAAAACACAATGGCTGCTGATTTTTCCACCATCTGCAACAACCGCATTACCCAGAGAACAACACCTGAAACAAAAGCAAGTGGCTTGAGGCTGGTTCTTAAGAGGGAGCAACTACAGAGGCTCCTGCCACCAACCGTTTTGCCTCTTCCCTGCCTCCTCCATAGGGCTGGTCCAGCTCTGTGTGGCAGCTGCTGACTTGGATATTTTTGTTTCCAAAGCCTTCACACAGTCTGCCTGTCAGAATGCCAACAATTTAGGTGCTGTTACCAGAGGCAGGACATGAGATTTTGATGGAGGGATAGGGCCAGGCACCGAAAGGCAGGAACTAGTTTCATAGGCATCCCAAGGTAACCAGTGCTCCCCTGTGAGTGAAAGCTCTTGGACACTCTCTGGTATTCTTCAGGTCATGGCAGTAAAAGCAATCAAAGCAATCAAAGCAGCAAAGCAGAACCACTGCTGAAGACAGCGTGGTGGTTTTGACTCAAAGAGGCCTAACTTCACATGCAAGGTTTCACATGAAGATATAAATCCTGGTATCTTCACCTACTGATTAGTACAATACTACAGTTCCACGATCCACAAGAAATTAGAATGGAGTCATGATCTGCAGAAGTATATATGATTAACAAAGACTCTGCCAAAAAGGAAAGAAATCTTTGTGTGGTATTTCCCCCACAGAACCTCTGAGCACACTGCAGCACAGCCACGCTGTCCAAATCATCTTTCCAACAGGAACACTTGAACTCGCCCAGATTTTGGCCCTAGCACAGCCATAAAACATGCATGTCCTCATCTCCACCCATGTTTTAGGTCAACTGTGCAAAAGGACTCTTGCTCCTTATTTAGCTACTTCCTTTCAGCTGTGCAAGCCTACAGTACCACAGGCTGTGTACGACGGATGAAATCAGAGCGCAAGGACAGCGTGCACATGGATTTCAGAGGACTTCTGCTTTCCCTTAAGTGCTTCTATGTATACACAATCCTTCACCAACACTCCCAATGCATGCTCGGCTGTCTTCTGCACTGAAAATGGCACAAACACTTAATACTTAGGAGTAAGGGCACGTTTAGAGCTCCAGGAAGCTGCTCTGCAAGCACTGGAATAAGGAACATTCTGCCTCTGAAAAAGACATGTTTTAGCAAAGTGAATTTTGACAGCAAATGGAGGGTCCCTGCTATCATGCAATAATTTGGCTAAAAATCCTGAAAGCCTGCCTTAAAAATACTGTTCTTTGGCTTCAGATATAGAGATCAAAGATTTGGGATTTAAAATAAGTCTTGTCTCTATACAGACACAGTTTCTACTGAACAACTGACACACAGTAATGTGTTACTTCACCATAGTTTGTTATATCAAATCTAAATAAAGGAAAACCATAATGTTGTTCTCAGAGGGGCTGTAAGCAGTGTGAAGACAAAAAAAAAATATCTCTAGAGTTTTAGAAGACCAAACGAAAAGATCCTGTAGTGACAGCAGCCCTGTCTGTGCCAAAGCAAAGATAGTTTTGGAAAGAAGGCAGGATGGCAACATGACAAAGGCATCCAATCCGAGAGGCGATCCAGCTTCCTGACTCTAGGAATGATTGTGCAGTCAGTCGTGCTCCTGCACAATCCCAACAAGCTTAAGGCATTAGGTCACCTCATGTCCATGGGGAACCATCACCTGCCTTTGCAAAAACAACTGTGACAAGCCCCTAGCTGCTCTGGTGCAACACAAAGGTATTCCCTCTCCTCTGTGACAGGAAGAAGATGGTCCCCAATTAAAGAAACTCCATGTAGAAGCTCACCAAAGGACACTACACTTGGCAGAGCAGGGTGCAGCTGAGGAAATCCTCCACAGAGTTTCACCCATGCTAGAGGAGAAAATTCTGCTGCTCCAAGGGCAACGACAGCATAAAGCATGGACTATGAAGAACTTCTGTAACCCTGAAGGAATCTGCAGTCTCACACACTGACCTTTGGGAAGCTCAGGTAACAGAGACGGGGATTGTGCACCCTGCTCTCAGAGCATCTGCCATTCCATGGTTGAAAGGAAGATCTGCCTCATGAGTGGGAGATTTTGGCAATGTGCCCATGACTCCACGCACAAGATTTGCCTGTTTCCTCCAAGGAAAGATGAGGATGTAGGTCATCCATACCAGAGTGAGCACCTCATTGCAAGAAAATGCTGGAGAACGTGGCTTTCTCTGGATCTCTGTGCTCTCACACTGGACTACTATTAGGAGGCATCACACACTCAATGCTTCCAAGAAAACAGGAGCTCCTGGACACACCCAGGAGTGGCTGTACCTGTACTTACACAGCAGGCACTGCCTTTGCAGTGAGGCTGGGCAGCAGGGTAGTGCCTTCTGTGGTGGGCAGAGGAAATAAATCTGTCCAACCAGTCTGAAAAGCTGGAGGGCACCCCCCACAGCACAGCAGGGATGGCAGCAACCTGTCTATGCTACCACAGAAGTCAGAATCATGAGCTCCCTCAATACCAGCTGGTGGATTCTGAGCATCCATAAATTTGTCAGCTCTCTTTACTGCACAGATAAATTGGTCTTCAGAGCTACTAAAGCTGAAGAGCTGTACTAGAATAAACAGGACAATCTGCAATGAGCCATATCCCCAATTCCTTTCAAAGGCTGAGCATTTACAAGCCACACCTGCTGCTAGGAAAAGGCCTGTCACTTCCTGCTGTCCCTTTGTGTAAAGTACACTCTTACACACTCATTCATGACACAGAACAGCACTGAAACCACAGGAAATGAAACAGAGCTGTATTCTGAAAGATACAGCACTACAGCCCATCTTCCTCCGTCCATCCTGGAGAACAAGACACAGAAAGGACCTGCCTGAGACACCCTCAAAGGCAGACACTGGCAGCTCCACAAACTACAGGAACTACTACAGTCAGAGCCCCAAATGGCTGTCAAACTTTCATAAAGGAGGGTAGTTTATACATCAGCACAAAGGAGACGAGGGAAAAAAACTCAATACTAAGATTGTACACACCATAGTTTTATTAAAGACAAAGGATTGCAGCATTATGTTTTTACAGAAACCTGGAATCTGAGGAAGGCTGGGGCTTTCACTAAATTCCATGAGAGAGGCCTGTAAGCTGCATACCTGGGAAGGTGTTCTATCCAGGAAGTTGGTTTTAAAGTGCTGATAATGTGAACCTGGTCTCCAGGATATGTGACTTGTCATCGTGGCACAAGGCAATCAAGGTAACGTTAGTACGCTGTGCAGAACCATCAAGTTTTGCTCCAGAGATGCAAAAGAAATGAGCACCTTTGTAAAAATGGATTCTGCATGTCAAAAAGGCTGTGAGCATGTTTTATGGATGGATGTGTTTGTTGCCTTTTTGGAATAGGCCTTATAACCCTGAACCAAGCTCAATCACTATCACAAACACTGACTTAGGCCAGATTTGTACTTCCTATTCCCTAAGCCACCACATCACAGATGAGGAAAGAGGAGCAAGAACACCTTTTGCTTCCAAAAGACAATGCACTAGTGCCCTGAAACCAAGCAAGGCAAGCTAAAAGCCTACTGCCCACACAGCTGGGAAAACTGGCAAGGGCTGCTATTAATGACCATGGACTAATTCCAGCTAAGTGCATTTTTTGGTCCTTGGCAGGCTATTCTGGCTACAAACAAGAATCAATTGGTTCGGGCAGATCAGTGCTGAAGATATTTCCTCAAGTCCTGGCAGGTGAGCCCGACAGTGTGCAGAACTCTGCTGATGGCAGGAGGATGTGACCACACCTCAAGGGGAAACTCCTCGTGTGCTACAGCATCTCGTGAGCTCAGGGACGGTCACCTCAGCTCTTAGCAAGTGCCTGAGGTCTGCATGCCTGAGTCACGGCTGATGCAGCAGAGTGGGCCACACAACCTTCACTATGCAAAGCACTAAGTACTGCAACAGATTATTCGTCCTGTTGTGCATCAGCACCAGCCTTGATGGTGAGCCAAGCTGTCGTCTGTGTAATTAGCACAACAGGCCAGATATGCCCTCTGCATCACAGCATGTGCCACAGACATCCCACAGCAACCCACATTGTGCTCTTTGTACCAAACCCAAGAATCTAACTCCTTGTGGGACCTAGTCCTCATCTAACTCCAGAGGGTTGGTGCCAAGCCCTCTGTATGGGGAAACCACTAGCTGGCCACAAATGCACCCTTAAGAGGGGTTTCCCCGAGGGCACGGCATCACTCCAGAAAGGAAACAAAATGGTTTCCATCTGGCAAAGTTCCAGAAACACTCAGTCCCCCTGCAAAGGAGAAGCTCACCTCTCCAGTCCCACCTAAGGCTGGAAGCTGCAGCATGATGGCACCCATGGCAGGAGCAGCACCTTGCCAGCATTTCTGGCCTCCGAGAGCAGCACTACCCAACCACCACCCCAGCAAGGAAGCTAAAACCCTATTATATGTGAGCCTGACAAATGCACAGCCATGTCTGCCTCAAGGGAAAGGAGATCTCACTGCCTTGGAATGCACTCCATGGAAAATGGAGAACTCATCCCTACTGTGGAGAGGTGCACCAATTTAAAAAAAAAAAAAAAAAAAAAAATCGGCACCAATTTTTCCACCACGAGCTGGAAACTTCTGGACCCTTAGATTATGAGTTTTAGCAACATATAACACTGAAAAATACCATTTAGAATTCCAGAGGCCTCCTGATATATTCCTGAAACCAATGATTCACTGTTGTGATATACAAGATAGACTGTGCTCGGAGGGGTAAAAAAAAGCAACACCTTTTAAAGATTTATCTAAGGGGCTTATTAATATTTAACAGGGCACCAATGCGGCAGAGCTTAGAGAGAACAAGCAAGATAATCCAGTTTTTTGTATGACTCGGCCAAGGCAATTTTAAGTTTAACACAGGGAGGGATAAGGGGAGCAGCTCCAAGCACCACATAAGGGGCTGGTCTGGAGAAATTAAACAGAATGTGAATGCTAGGGCAAGAAGGTGGCTGAGCATGCAGTAAAGAACACTTTGTGGCAATAATACTTGCTAAAACAAAAGCTTTTTAAAATGCAGCAGGCAGCTGCCATAAAGCAGCTCATGTTTTCAGGTGACACTACCATTTCTTGGGTGCTCCTCCATCACAGGAAGAAGCCTTTAGCATCAGTCACCTGTATCCATGTGGACACTACTCTGGTCCCAAGCATTACTGCTGTTCAGGGAGCTTCTACCTGCCCCAGGCATTCCAGTTCCACGGGTGCTTTGCTTCTCAGGGGTGCCATATTTTGTTCCCACATCCCCACCCAGGGTTCCAAAGCAAATATCTGGAAGGGTCAGAACAGGGTTAAAAATCCCAAATCTAACCGTTTCTAAAGTGCTGCACCAATTTAAAGAGTACATAAAGGGGCTGGGGTAGATCTCACTACTCCTGCTGACTGGAATCCAGCTCACCTGGTCCCTCCAGGTCCACTTCAGAGCTCCTCTCTGCTATGCTGCTCTCCACCCTAGTGAGAGTGTCCATTCTCCATCAGGCTCTCCCAGCCCAGCAAAAATTCTTCACAGCTCCCCAGATGGGCTTATGGAGTGAACGAGATAAGTCTCATGGGCTGCCAGCCATTTCTCAGGCTTACTTTCTCTGAACAGCTTTCACAGCTGCTGGCACCAACACTAACAGGAATCCTGGTTGGAAAACACATGTTCCAAGCTTGTTCTGCTGCACGCCGCATCCAGGAGAACAATCTGAACAGAAGGCTCAGAGTGTGCTTCATGCTTTCACTCGTTACTTTGGACACCACTGCAGTGTCTTTTAAGATAAGCAGCCCTTTAACATAAGGCTGTCTCCACGTGCTTCCTTCTCCAGGGCACACGTGTGGCTCAGCCAGAGTTCTGTGCATATCAGACCCTCAAGATGAGATCCCAGGCTTATGTCTGACATTAGTCAGGGAAGTAGAAATAAAGTCTGATGAGAATCAGGCAGGACATAAGTTTAAAATATGATCAAAATCAAAACCAGGGCAAGGTGTGTTCATGTTAGACTCCTCAAAGGTCAAAAGGCATCAGCTTCAAGTCCCTGGCAGTCAGCACCAAGGTAGGAGCATGGACAGTAACAGGAGGAGGACAGACCCCATGCCACAAGCAGCCGGTGTTGTCACACACTGCACTAACACCTCCACAGAGGGGACACCATAGTATAAAGCACATGAAAGCCCTGAGCCCAGCAAGAAGAAGCACAAGCACCTTCAGATGGGATAGGGGAGCTCACAACCCCTTCCCGGTGAGCTGCTGACAAGTCATGACCACAGGTATCTGTGGGATCAGCAGGACATCCATGCACTGCCTCCACACAAGGCTCCAGGACACACTGCACACCAAAGCAGCTGATGGTCTTTGAGAAGGCTTCACGGTCACCTCAGGGGTTGCTCTTTGCAAAGGTTAATTGGACAGACATGACCAAACACACTTGAGAAGGCAAGCTGAAAGATTTAATACAGTTACTTCTGCCAAGGCTTATACATCACTCTGGAAGAAGCCCTCTTCCCCCCCAAAAATGGATTTGGCACTTTCAGTCTGAACATACAGGCATCAGCTCAAAAATCTAACTGATGAAAATTACAAGTTAATGTCTTTTAGGGTAATACTATAAAGTCTGACTTTGACATTTTATCATTGTAAATATCTGCCTCTTTGATTTAAATAGAATTACTATGCCACTTCTTAAGGTCTCTCCTTTCACTGCCTCGTTTAAAATCTAGCCACCATTTCAGTTTGTGGGCTTCAGAGACAAAATAATCTAAAGAATCAACAGCTTGAATGCATACCAAAATCACACCAGGTATATTAAGAACAGTGTTCCATTCTCAGCACAGCCTTCAGTGAAAATAGACTTTCCTTCGCACATACACAGTATGTACAAAAAAAGGGGGCTTTATAAAGAAATTGAGCTGCTTTTTCCAAGAAAAATCAACCACATATTTTTCCCCAAACTAGAAAGAGTCTTGTGAAAGATCATACAGTGGAATCATTACATTGAAGCTGCTGAGATAAGCTTTATGATAAGCGTTATCTTTTTGAGAAACCGATCCAAACCTCACTTATTTTGAGTTAATTGCGTGTTATTTGTTACGGCTGTTATTGTTCCCCCCACAGCTGCAGGCATTCTTCTCTCAAACACACTCAACATGTATACTCATGATTAATGTTATTTTTAACATTTCTGGACAGCACTCAAAAATATACATCCCACTCAGACTAGTTTAGCACATGCTCCTCTGAGCCAGGCTGCCATCGTCCCACCGAGCCGATACAGAAGTGCAGGTGTATCCCAGAGACATCAGTAACCCAAAAAAGTTTGCTTTTAATTCTTATGGATATTTACATACAAACCCCATCACAAAAGCAACATTTAGCCCTTGTCTGGCCTCTAGTTTCAAAGAGGTTTAGCTTTTCAGAAGTTAATATTAATTCAATTCTATACACTTCTCTGGGAGGAGCCAATGTGAGAAGCTGGATTAATTTTGATTAATTTTACTACAGCTTCTAGTTACCCAATTTCTAAAAGAAGCATTCACAATTCAGAAAGCTTCTATTGCCCTAGACATATCCATCAAGAAGGATCAGAGAGCTGTTTAAATGCAGCCTCAGGACACAATGCCAAACAAAGACTTTGGAGCCTCCATGTAACCTAGAACAAAGCTACACCGTTTAAATGACTGATGTTGACTGGACAGGGTTAAACAACAGCTTTACACAGCTCATAAAACGTGAGCTAATTTTAACTTCATTCTTTGCCTTCCCACAGTTGCCAGAAAAACTTTCTAAAAATCCAACTTTGCAGCTGAAGAGACAGCCTGAAACAGAATGCAGCTTTTGGAGAGACAGCAGAAAACTGCAACCCTCGCATCACATGTGACCACCCGCAGATACCGGAGCTTCTGCACGTAACTTCAGACACTCATCCTGAGCCTCATCCTGAGCAGCCTTTGAAACAGGGAATGGGAAGGAACAAACAGCAGTTCTCTAATGAGGGCAGTAAGTCCTAATAATGTACAAGGGAAGAGACTTACGAAGAAATTTCCAGTTCAAGTTGATTTATTACTGAAGCGACATGTTTCAGAAGGAAAAAAAACCACAACAACTGACAAATCTCATCAGCACAGGCAAGAAAGCGGCGTGTTGCAATTATTGTGTTGCAGTCAGTGCTGTGTGGGTGACGACAGCCATGCTGAACTATGCTCAGAAAAGAGGAAAGGAAGCAAGAAAAACTAACTGTGCCCCTTAAGCCCTGCTTGTTGGGCCAGATAACGTGACACCGGGATGTTCTTTAGTTCAAAGGTTCCCGAGAAGGTTGTGAAATCTCCTTTGACAGCTTCCAGAAACAAAAATACACTTGAGAAATACCCCACTGCCCCAGTTTCTCTCCCCAGTTACTAAACACATTGGAAGCCTTTATATAATGTATTGACACCAAGAAGTCCAGCTGCTTCACATACAACCCATACTGGAAATTAAGAAAAAGCGCTGATGAATGTAGAAGCCTCTGCTCTCCTAAGTTTAAAAAAAAAATTAAAATAAAATACCGGTTTCCAGGTATTTCCTACCAGTATTATCCAAACCAATCCCCAGGACTCACCCTTCCTACCATCGCACATCTTTGTTCCAGTACAACTTTCTCACAAAGCAGCCTTGTAAAATATTTCTTTCTTCAGAATCCTATACACACTGATCAGAAGTACAGCAGAACTTTATTCTTTAAATGAGGAAGAGCATCCAGACCAGTATTTGGATATTTGCTTATAAAACTTACTTTGTCTTTTTTTTTTAACCTGTCTTCGTCCCTAAGCAGGGTACCAGTTTCAGGTTACTGAAGGAGAAATGTTAGGATGGAACAGGTTTCCTGAGGACACTATTTGTGCAGCATTTGTTCCACAGTAAGACCACCTCAGAAACAAGATTTAGTAATAGTTAAAAAAAAAAAAACTATGGAAGAATTAACCTGCTGTCCTATGCCTTTACTCTTGACAGCTATTAGAACAGCCTTAGTGCTCTTCCTGCTGCTCCTACACCTCTCCAGAGGCAGCTGGGCACATGCTTTACCTCTGAGGCAGCAGTGAGTATAGCCATCAATTTTGAGGACAAGAGGACAAACTACAAAACTCAGAGGGCATTTTCATTAAAAAATGACTGCAATTAGGGCATGTAAGACTTTAAGCAAATTGCCTAAGAGGATACTGGTGTAAAAAATACCCTGTTGTCACCTTGAAACGAAGCACTGGAGAAGCATTCTCACCTGAGCTGTAATCTTTCAGTCGCAGGTCCTTCACAGGTGTCCCATCAGGCCCTCGGAAGGCGTTGAGGATCTACAGGAAAAACGAGATCCACTTCACCTCCAAAATCAAACCTCAAAACCCAAGGTACTTGCCAATGCACATTTCTGTCCCTTCAAGAGTTCTATTCTTTCTAGGTTAAGTCTGTTACAAACTGACACACTTTCCTAATTAAGTCCCAGCAGTACCTAAGAATTGTTACTGGGTTTTGAGAAGTATTTTTGGGTTTTTTTGAAGAACTGAGCACCATTTACGCCACAATTCAGCTGTTCAAAGGTTTATTACACTGGTTTCAGCCAGACGGTTCAACTCAGATCGTTATTTAAGGTCGAAGATGTCCTACTGCCTTTAAGAAAATCAAAGTACAAGGGCAACTGTTCTGAGTCTTATCATCCTCTGAAGGACAAAGTTCCTGCTGTGAGTTCTCCTATATCAAGCCTCAGAGGCTGTTCACTACAGCTAACCCTAGCAAAAACTGCTGCATGCAGGGATTCTCATGCCTGGAGCTGGCACCAAACAAACCAAAAACCCCAAAACTAAAGTCCTAATTCGTAGTAGAAGCTTTAGGAAATGGAGCTACTTTCACTTTGTAGCCTAGATCATTTCATGATTTTTTACTAATACCAGCAGGAACGGCTGACATCTTTTCCATCTTTGTAAGACCTCATTTAAGCAATTTCAAGTAACCACGAACAAACAAGTTCACTTAGACACTACATGTCTTCTGAGCCCAAAATAGTACTAACAATATTTGGTATATATAAAGCAGTGATGAAGTAAGGCATGTCGCAGAGCCTGGAGTCAAGGCTTCTAGCTATCAACACCCCACATGCAACTGCAGAAAAACTCATCACTTCTAGAACCCCCAAAAACCCAGAATAATCAGATAACAGGTAACATTGCAGTGACTTCTAAATCTGGATTTTCCCCTGGGGAAATGACAGACCATCTGATATACAGACTTAAAAGTGGTACTTTAGAAACCCTCAGTAGAAGTTTCTGGATGAGAAACATCCCACTTACATCATCCTTTGTGGCAGTTTCAGGCACTCCTCCGAGCCGAATGAGCTTGCTTGGCTTCACATACTTGGGGCAGGTCCGGTAATCTTGGTCCTTGAGTTCACACAATCAAGATGGTTTTACAAATGAGAGATGCTGGCTCACAAGATACACAAGCAGTAGCAAAATAAAGCAGGGGAAAATTCAAAGGCAAAGGCCCTTAAGCAGCCTGACTCAAAGCTTTAACCCCTGTTTGAGATTCAGGGAGCTCTGGAGGAGCTCTTCACATGCTCACTGAGCTGTACAGTAAGATCTAGCTCCAGAAAAATACAAGGGGCAAATCATATCTCTCTGTTTTCCAGCACTGGGAGATTCAAATTCAATAGTAGTTACTCAAATTCAATAGCAGTTATTAACTCAGTAGTTACCACTACCTTTAGATTTCCAAGATAACTCTGAATGAAAACAAAGCGCATACGAGAACAGTTGTACACAGGCCCACCCAAGCCAGTAGCTTCTCTCTGATACTGCTCATAAGCAATATCCAGGGGAAAATAAAATAAGTTTATCTGTAACCACTTCCCCCAAAACCCTCTGTCTGGCCATTTTCAACCTGGAGACTTTCTGAACCAAATCAGGTTCTACATATTTAGCAACTCCCGCTTGCTAAACTGCACTTCTCTTGAGAAGTATTTCTGAGCTAGAAAGGGTGCCCATTAAATAACCTGGAGCAGAGAACGATCTCAGAGAAGGATGGAGAATTAGACCAGAACTGAAGTGATGGGATATGGATAAAGACTCCTTCCCAACTCCTTCCATTCTTTGGCCAACATACATTTAACAGAAACATCAAATGACAAAACCACCTACCTGAAGGCTCTTATAGGGCCTAGAATCTTTGCTGGGTTTTCCTTCTGAAAAGGACTTGCCATGTTCATAATCAAACATCTGATGCCCTGGCAGCCGGTGATCCACATCACGATATTCCATGTTCCGGTAGTCTGTATCTTGCCTCCCAAGGAAATCCAGGTCACCTTCACCCTTTAACCCAAGATCAGAATCGGATCTTTGCTGCTCCCCCCCAGAAAGCTGCTGCTGTTGCTGCTTGTTAGCAAAGGTCTGAGGTTGCTCCTCTTGGTCTTGAAGAGTAGGAAGAGGTCCACGGCTGTTTTGGAAATTGTGCGAAGTGTCATCTTCAAGACCCAGTCCCAGGGATTCCTCTTTTCCAGCTGGTGCTTCCGAGAGTTGAAATTCTCCTTTTTGGCTACCAAAGGGAGTTCTGTCTAGACTAAGTGCAGACTCATCTCTTTTGCTGGTGCTTAAACCAGAGCCCTCTCTTTCTGCTAAAGGTACAGTAGATTGATTGTGCCTAAAATCTACAAGGCTTTGATCCACAGGAGGCATTTCCCTATCTGAAAAGTCCATGGGAGGAGCCACATCTCTGCTCCTAAAATCCTGATCAGATCGGGACCTGTGCCTATTTCTGAAGTCTGACGATGGTGCGTTCCTGTTTCTGAAGTCCAGATCAGAGGTGCCCACACCCCTGAAGTCCAAATCAGGTACATCCCTATTTCTGAAGTCTGGATAGGAATGTTCTCTGCCCCTGTAGTCTAACTCAGACATGTCTCTTGCCCTAAAGTCTGAATGAGGCCCCTCTCGACCTCTGAAGTCCAAATCGTAAGACCCCCTTCCCCTGAAGTCTGCTGGAGGCTCGTCCCTGCCCCTGTAATCCATATTATGTGCTTCCCTATCCCTGTAGTTCATGCGGAACGTGTCCCTGTTCCTGTAGTCCCCTGAAGGAACATCCCCACCCCTGAAGTCCATAGGGGGCCCTTCTCTCTCCCGGAAGTCTCCAGAGTACATATCCCTGCCCCTGTACTCAGAAGGGGGTGGCTCCCTGCCTCTGAAATCCATCTGAGACTCGTCTCTGCCCTGGAAGTCAGATGGTGGGAAATCCCTGCCCCTGAAATCATGGTGCCCCTCCCCACCTCTGAAGTCACTACGTGGTCCATCTCTAGCTCCATAGCTGAAAGAAGGTTCCTCTCTGTTGGCAAACTGAGGATTGAGGAGGCCTGAGAGTGCCTGGATATCAAAAGGAAGTGATTTTCTGCCAGAGAAGTTGCCAGAGTGTCTTTCTTGACCAAGACTATCAAGGGAAGGAGGATATTCCCTGTTCCACCCGGGAGCAAACCTTTCTTCTTGGCTCCCACTGTAGAAATAAAGACAGTATTATTCATAACGTGCTTAAGAGTCTGAAATCTACACAGCAGCACATTCTTCTCTAAACTTTTATAGAGCTGTGTAACAGTCTAAGATCCGCAGAAGATACTGATGTTTGGCAGTTTAAGATGAGGCAGCATACGACAGATGTGAGAAAGTAAACTTGGGTGCTCCCATTTCAGCACAATTTCCAGAAGCACTCAACAGGGAATACCTGCAATATTAATGGATTAATGATGGTAGCAATCCACATAGTCCTGCACTGCACACAGCTCTGCAGCTGTCTGAGGTGCCAGCAGCTGGTGTGTTGGTCCATTAGCATCACCAGCACACGCCTGTGAGGAACCCAGGAGCTTAAGCTCTCCGAGCAGTATGGAAACAGCTAACTTAACACATCATCCTGAGGCATGTGAAAGCAGAGGTTACCAAACAGGCTTTATTGACATGCTACAAAGACTCATTGATGCTTCCTTGTGCTGGAGCCCAAACTGGCAGATTCTGAAAGCCATTATTTCAGACACTGAGGGTGCCTCACAGGACTATGCCAACGATCGACATCCAAGATATCTCTGTGCTCATGCCTCCAGACTGTCTTACACTAAGTTCACAAGACTGAGCTCTCCCAATATCTCCATAATAACACTCAGGAAGAAGCTTCCTCTTAAGGCAGTTTTTCAAAATCCAATGGGGCTTTTTTTTTTTTTTT
>VXAC01002265.1:364325-390735 GCA_013399225.1 Rhipidura dahli
TTTTTGAGATGGAATGATCTGATTTTTCAGATAAGCAAGGCTCCAAAACATTTTTAAAAAAGAATAATGCAGTATCACATTTTAAAATAACACCAAATGCTACCCAAAGCAGTCGACATTTTCTTAGCAAGTCATGGTGTACTCTGAGTTTCACTAGAGAATCACTCACCAAGTTTAAACAAAGCATACACAGATTTCCTAAGGTGCACGGTCCATTTCACCACCATGTAAAATACCAATTAAAACTTGGATCAAGGTCAGCATTCCCCACCCAATACATTAAAGAATGATGCCAATAAAATCCACTTAAAAATCATCACAACAGCACTACTGATATCATCACAAGACACAATCACTCCCTCATCAACACTGTTACTACATGTTCTGGAGGATACTGATTTTCATCAGCTTTCTCAACACATTACAGTAGACAATTATTTGAAGTATTCTTATGGCAGAAACCTAAGGTATGCCATGGACAGTACCTTTACCATGCTGATTTTCAAGGAACTGAGGTGCACACATGAGCAAAGGACAAAAGAATTACGCACAACAAAGGAAAATTCTAGAGTTTGGTGGCTTCATTTTTATATCCCAGAGCTCTCTTGAAATCACAGGTCCCAGTAACAACCAGAGGAACATAAATTAATAAAAATATTGTGCTATGCAGGTCAGCTGCACATTATTCTTTACAACAGTTGCAGTGACATTCAAAAATGTCTTATGAAGGAGTGTATGAGGATACAGACTTTTTGGAAGTACATACAGTGGTAGAACAATGGGAAATTGGTTTAGACTGAAAGAGAATGGGTTTAGATTAGACATCAGGAATAAATTCTTCCCTATGAGGATGGTAAGGCCCTGGCACAGGCTGCCAAGGAAGCTGTGGCTGCCTCATCTCTGGAAGGGTTCAAGGCCAGGTTGGATGGGGCTTGGAGCAACCTGGGATAGTGGAATGTGTGTCCCTGCCTGTGGCAGGGGGTTGGGATGGTCTTAAAGATGGCCTTTAAGGTCCCTTCCAAACCAAATCATTTTGTGATTCTATGCTATATGGACTTATTAACCTCATAGAAAGAACTAAAGTCTCAAAGTTTTCATAAAATCGTGTGTGCAGTGAAGTGCCAGTACTTCTGAACTCATTTTCTTCTCTTACAGGTGTTAACAGCAAATAACACCAAAAGCCATATGGCACATCACCTTAGCTCACAACAGCTAAACTAAGTATCACTAGAAAAACTGGTGCAGAGAACGACTAGAAATATTAAAAGCAGCTGTTGCTTAAAAACTAAATTAAAAACTTCAAAGAAATGCAAAAACCATCAGTGAACTTGTCTGTCCTTTGGCAATCACAACTAGCTCCATTAGAGACCTCACAACTTCTACCAGAACAGTAAACAGAGAGCTCCCATGGCTTATTGTATTTAAGAATGTGCCTGAAACAAACTGTACATTCAAGTGCTTACCGAAAAGACCCCATTCTGTTGCCTTGTCGATGGTCTCCCCACATTTTGATCTTCTCTGGTAGGCTTCCAGAAATGGTTAATTCACTCTAACAACAGCCAGACACCACAACCTGTTGAATAAATAACATGTTGATAAGCCACAAGGCAAATAACACATATGACATGAGAAGAACACTGCTGGTTAGAAGGGGTACATGTAACATCTGACCAGGATCCACAGATATACAAAACCACACTCAGGCACAAATGAATTCAAGTGTTGCATTTCTCCACATTCAGATCTCTAAGTGTCAAATGACTCCTGAAATCAAACTGTCAATATGGTGGGCAAACAATTTGATATCTGCTTTGATTAACAGAGAGCTTTCCAACATACTGTGCTGTCTGACACTATTCAGGGTGCAGCTAGAAATGTGAGAACGCCGCCATCTATAAACAACAAGGACCGCTGCTGAACAACAGTTTGCAATTAATGTTTAATCCAAACTATTTTTGCCAAAAGCTCTTTGCTGTTCAAGGAAACGATCACTACTCTTGGTCTACCATGGATACTCTGCCCGCAGAAGTATGTAGATAACAGAGGAGGTTTTGCCAATAAATCATGACAGGCACTGTTCTCCAACGCTGCCCTCATCAAGTGGAGTGACGCAAGTAACACTTGCCTCAACAGAAATCTAAAATTTCATCCACTTCCTCCCACCAGCAGAGAAGGTGAGGTTTTCCTGGCAATAACCAAAGCCAGGACTTGAAATAGGAAGTACTTCCGTCTTGCCAAAAAAAAAAAAAAANAAAAAGAGAGAGAAAAAAAAGGCTGCAGCAGAGCATGGAGAAAACTGAGGGAGATGACAACCTGATGGCCTCAAACTTCCTCTGGCCAATCCAGCTGCAGTGGTGCAGGAGGGCTGCCATGTCACCAGACCAAAGCTGGGAGACGGGTGGCTCACACGCTGTTCCAAAGAGGAATTATTTAACTCCAGTGGTTCAGGGGACAGAGGACAGTACAGACAGTCACTGCCAGGCCTGGTTGGAGCAGCTCTCGTCAAAGAAAGGCACACAAAGTCCTGTTTGTTCTCCTTTCCAAAGGTCAGTGCTGCCATACTGGAGGCAGGTTGGCAGAGCAGGATATGACAGAGCCGGATGCCATTCCGGATGCTGCTGCTGGCAGCTGTCTGTGCCAAGGAGCTGAGGGAGCTGCCGTGCCAAGAGAGAGACCATGCTCTTGCCAGGGTCCACTGCCCACCAGGGAAGGCTCAGGTGGGAACCAGGGACAGCAGGTTCTGGCAGACTCAGAAACTAAGCGTGTAGAGGCTGAGGAAGGCAACCTGTGCAACCACCCCTGATCCACCCACCCCAACGTCACTTCCAAACCAAACAAGTTCATTCACTTGGCCACTCAAGCCCAAGAGTACCAGTCTGCTTACATTTTACACAGCTCTTGATAAATAACCGCCCTGGTCCCAAGGATTTCCTCCATCTTGCTGGAAGGTGAGTCTAAGAGAACCAAGATCACACACCCTTCACAGCGAGGACAGGCAAAGGGAGATGGCTCCTGCCATCAGCCAGTCCTTTCATCCGTGATCTTTTGTAGCCCGCAGCCCTGGCATTTCTTGCTCTTCCCTTCTTGATTTCCCTCCCCCACTCCAGTTCTCCTTAAGTCAACAACCTTACCAACGCCACAATAAAATCCCTTGCCAGCTGGGAACTGTTTAGACATAATATTCAGATTTTCAGACAGGGAAAAAAAATACCACTGGACAGCTACCAGGCCCGGCGCAGATCCGCTGAGCCGTGCAGCAACCTCCGGAAGCGTGAGGTCATGGTTCAATGACACAGGGAGCAACACTGGCTGCAACAGCTCCCACTCAGCCTGATTTGCTCCCTGCCTCTGCCTTTGGCAAAGCACCAGGTGTAAGTTGTGCCAGCTTGTGCTTTTCTGGGTCTGCACCACGGATGACCCTCAGAAGAGAGTTATATTTAACCCAGGTCACTTCTGTGATACGCTTTACCACACAGCCCCACAAACCAAGGTGACAGCAAACTGCAGGGCAGGGACAGAAGGGTCTTAGCCTGGCTTCCACTGACGCCAAGATCTCCTGAAGGTACACCCTGCTACAACTGCTCCAAAAAAAGCACACTGTGATGAGACACCATGAGGATTCACCCTTCTGCCATGGGCAGGTACCTGCCAGCTCAGCTCCCACCTCCCAGCTCACAGGTAAATGCTGGGAGACAGGTCAGTGTGAGTGAGGCAGTTTGCCAAAGACACCCCAGGCAAACAGCAAATCATGGCAAAAATCCACCTGCGTGCTTGGAACTGTGCATCCATTAGTTTTGTCATACTCTGGTCACAACCAAGTGTTTGAGGAGATGGAAACGGTCCAGTCACTCACAGAGCCCAGACCAACAGCTCTTTAGGAAAATAATGAGCTGTTACAATTAACCCTGAGCATTTGGGAGGGCAGATACACATCATCTTTCCCTACTCCTATCCCAGCTGGCTCTGCTTCCTGGTGGCAAAACCTCAGCTCCACTGAAGGTACAGAAGGCATAGCTAGGGGAAGCTCTGTTGTGGTTTCAGTTCCTCCAGTGACTGCTGGTCACACAGTCCTCCCAGGAGAGACCGGCGGAGCTCCGGATGCTCCCCAGCAATTACACCCAAGGACTTCCTCAGGACCGTGCCCCTGCCCTCCCCAGTGCTTCCCCAGACAGCTCTGGGGAGGGCTCCTGACTCCACTTCCCAAACTGCACGTGCCAAGCCTGACAGCAAACTCTTGGATCTCTTATTCCATTTATACCCTGCTCTGGTAAAATAATGGCTTTGATCACGGGAATTGTGCAGCTGAGCCAGACTAAGCAACTGGTCGTCTTCAGGACTAAATAAAGATATCTGTCAAGGGGCAGGGTGGGAAATGCCAGCACAGCCCTTGAGCATCTTCTCACCAACTTACACCCAACTTCACACCTTTTTTCCAAATTTGGGGGAGAGAAGGGTAATTGGTGACAGACTGGATGCTATTTTCAGAAAAATACTCTGATATTCACAGCTTCTCTCCAAACAGATTTTTGCCAAGACTTGGTATTTATAGAGCACGAGGAAATCAAACACAGAACTACACATGAGAACAGAGGAAGCAGTTTGCTGTGGAACAACTTTCTGTACCCAGTAAAGTTTTTGTAAGGCTGAAGAAAGGAAAAGGCCTCTGTGAAACTCAATTACTGCAGGACATACAAAACAAAACACTTCCCCAAGCTACAGAAACTGCAAGTAGCCAAGAAAGCCAATTACATCCAATGTTAAAGTTGGAGATGCCTAATTCAGAAGAAATACCAAAAGCATGTCGCTGACATGTGAAAGCAAAGGGAGAGGGAACCATTTTGGCTCTCGTGGGTGTCAGACTGGAGGATTTTAATTTAAACAAAGGGGATGTGTGTGCTTTTCATCTCTGATGCTTGCAAACCTGTATTAGAGACAATTAGGTGAATTTCTAACACACACCCCACCCTGTCACTATCCTGACCTTGCTTGTCTCACAGGACTTCACAAGTGCATTCCCAACAAGGGAGTGCTGGCAAAGACTCTCACACCATCAACACCCTGCTGGGACAGGAAAGCAGATTCCACGTTCAGCAGCATTTCTGAAAATAACACCACACAGCAGCAGCAATACCAGCCTCTTGTGGTGCCAATTGTTTTAAAAAACAGCGCATGGGAGGTCACTGTCATCACTTCCAGCCATTCCTGACCACTGCCTTACCTGGCCTCCACCAGAGCCAGACCACATCCTGCCTCCACCTAAGCCTTTACTTACAGCCCAAAATCCCATTTGGCCCATCACTTGGGATTACATCCACTAACACACAGCTCCCACCAGATCCCTCTGCATCCCAGCATGAAGCCAGCTCACTTTGGTCCATCCCTTTTACAACCACAAGCATTCCGAGATGGACACACATATGAACTGGTGCAAAAAAAAAGGCCCCAGTCTTGATCAGGGCCTCAGAAGAACACTGAAATACCCAGTAAACACCACAACTGCTGACAATGATACACGTGGCAGGCCCCAACACCACCATGTGGGATATCGCATCCTGATCCGAGGGCCGAGCTTCCCAACCCCACAACCCACATCCCAATGGGGCTGCGGTCCTGATGAAGACACCACGCCCACAGCAGCAGGACCTGCTGCCTCACGCCCCGCAGAGGGGCCGACCGCAGCCTTCCTCCATTCCCGCACCACAGGTGACCCCAAAACAGACACCCCACCATCCGCACGAACTCCGCAGCCTCCCCTCCTCTAGCCACCCCCCGGAGCCCCTCAGGACACTCCTCGCCCCTCTCACCCCACTGAGCGAGATCCCTTTTATCTCAAGCGATCCCCTGTATCTCCCGGGAGACCCTCATCACCTCTTCCTCCTCCTGCTCCGCCGCTCCCGCCTCGCACAGGCCCCAGGGCCGCCACGGCGAGAACCCGGAACTTCCGGCTCCCTCCTCCCCGAGGGCACTCAAGGGGTGCTGGGAATTGTAGTCTCTGTCACCCCGTCCCTGCCGCCCCCTCTTGCTCGTGGCATTGAGGCTCGCAGACTACAACTCCCATGATCGCCCCGCGGAGCGCACCGCCTACAACTTCCATGATGTCCCGCGGCGGGTCGCCGCGATGGCGGGGGTGTCGCCGCGGTCGGGGCCGGGACCGGGGGTAGGGCGGGAGGTGACCGCCCGCCGCCGGCTCCGAGCCCTTCTCCGACCCACCTAGGCCGTGCCCAGGGGGCTGCAGGGCGGCCCCGGGAGGAGCCGCGGAGGTGGGTCCCTGCGCGTTGTCCTAAGGAGGGGTCCCGGGCCTGGGTCGTGCCGGGGCTGCAGGAGCGGTGACACCTCAGCGCTCAAAGGGGAAGGGTCCGGGTGTGTCCGTGCTGAGCCGGGCTGGGGGTCCTGGGGTGAGCCTCGCTCACGGGAAGGTCATCAGGGTGGGGAGGAAAGGTGAGGACAGGGCCCTGATCCACTCCCCGGCACCTCCCAGGGCTGTCACAGGATTTTAGGGGGGTGTCTGCTGCACCCAGCTGAGGACAGGATCCCAGTCAGCTCCCCGGCACACTTCAGAGCTGTCACAGGCTCTTCCAGATGAGGACAGAGCCCTTATCTGTTCCCCAGTACTCTCCAGAGCTGTCACAGGTTTGGAGGGGCTCTATGAGCTCCCCCAGGTAAGGACAGGGCCCTGATCCACTCCCTGGTAACTTTCAGGGCTGTCACAGGAGTTTGGGGCTGAGGGGGGGTCTGGCTCCCCCAGATGCGGTGTTAGTTGGGATTGGGTTTGGGAGAAGAAGGTGTCCCAGGGCACGGGGCAGAGCCCGGGCTCTGTGAGCTCCCCCAGCAATTGGGTTCAGAAGCACAGGCTCCTAGCCAGCCTGCCTGCCTCCTGTTGCTTCTTCTTGGGCTCACTTTTGGGCTGGTTTTCCCCCGGGGAAGGGAGGAAGGAGCAGGCTGGAGGCATGGCCTCTGCTGGAAAGGGCAGCCAGCTCCCGGGGTGACACCATCTGTGCCAGCTCAGGAGGAGTGTCACCAGCCTCGTCCCATCGCAGCCACCTAACCCAGGCCAAGGAGGGTCATAAACCCCTCCCTTTGCAAACACGAGGCCTCTGGGATCTCAGGTGTGTGGGACAAGCCCCATGCAGGGCTGTGTCCCTTCCCCCTTGCTGCCAGGACGCGGCAAAGGGAGCCTGAGCAGCTTTCACGGGGGAAATCAGGGCCAAGCCTGGATGAAAGGTGCCGGGGCCAGGGGACTGGAAAGAGCTGGGGCTGCGTGAGAGAGGAAATCCTGCTGGATTAGAGCGGCTTTCCTGACGTCTCACCAGGGCTCGGTGCTGCCTGCTGAGCCAGCAGGACTGGGCTGCGGGTGCTGGCCTGGCCTCACTGGAGAACAGAGCATTTCAGGGCCCACTTTGAAAGTGAGGGGACACAGGGGTGACACTGTGGGTGTCACATGCAGGTCCTGCCCCAAGGAATGGCTGCAGATGTCCACAAGAAGAAAAGCTGGGAAGTGCCCAATGGGTCCCTCGCGCCAGGAGATGGGCAGCACGCGGAGCGGTCTGAGAGCCCCACGCCAGGGCTGGCGCAGGGCACAGAGCCAGGTATGGAGCACAGCTCACCAAGGGGGTGAGCAAGGGGGAGAAGAGCAGCTCCTCATGCGGGCTGGGACCTCCAGAGCCCTGTGGGCAGGGGGAGATGGGCCCACTGATGATTCCCCACCAGCAGGACCTGCACCCGTGAGGTGCTGTGGGATGGGGAGAGGAGGCAGGTCCCCTTTGCATCCTTCCACCAGCATGGGGGACACGTGGACAGACGCTGCATGGCCCGTTGTTCCCAGGGGCGGGCCAGGAGGGAGCCATGTTCGTGCACACCCGCTCCTACGAGGACCTGACCAGTCCCGAGGACGGGGCGGCCGCGGCGCGGAGCCCAGAGAGGAGGCGAGGGGAGCCGGCCGAGCAGAGCAGCATGGAGCAGATCAGCAAGGACTTCAGCGAGCTGAGCACACAGCTCACGGGCATGGCCCTTGACCTGGAGGAGGAGATGAGGCCGGGCAAGGAGGGGAAGCTGGAGCCATCCCCCCAGAGCACCCACCGCGACTCGGTGCTGTCGGGGAAGGAGGAGGAGGACATGACCATGGACGCCTGGCGCATGCACCGGAAGCACGTCTTTGTGCTGAGCGAGGCGGGCAAGCCCGTGTACTCCCGCTACGGCTCCGAGGAGGCCCTGTCCAGCACCATGGGCGTCATGATGGCCCTGGTGTCCTTCCTGGAGGCTGAGAAAAACGCCATCAGGTCCATCCATGCAGGTACTGCCCTGGGGGGGAATGGGATGGGGGGGGTCACAGCCTGCCCATGCATGCGCCTGCCACCGTGGGCGATGTTAGCTGTCCCCAGGGGTGGATGGGTTGCAGGGGGAGAGGCTGCAGCCTGGCTGTAGCCCCAGGGAGCCAGGCTCACAGGTCTGTCCCCGGCTCCCCGGGGACTCCCTCCCAAGCAGATGGCTACAAGGTGGTCTTCGTGCGGAGGAGCCCGCTGGTGCTGGTGGCAGTGGCACGTACCCGGCAGTCAGAGCAGGAGATTGCCCACGAGCTGCTCTACATCTACTACCAGATCCTGAGCCTGCTTACCTGGACCCAGCTCAACCACATCTTCCAGCAGAAGCAGAACTATGACCTGCGACGGCTCCTGGCCGGCTCCGAGCGCATCACTGACAACCTGCTGGACCTCATGGCCCACGACCCCAGCTTCCTGATGGGCGCCGTGCGCTGCTTGCCCCTGGCCGCCAGTGTCCGGGACGCTGTCAGCAGCAGCCTGCAGCAGGCCAAGGCCAAGAGCCTGGTCTTCTCCATTCTGCTGTCTGGGAACCAGCTAGTGTCTCTCGTGAGGAAGAAGGATCAGTTCCTTCACCCCATTGACCTCCATCTGCTCTTCAACCTCATCAGTTCTTCTTCCTCCTTCCGGGAGGGTGAAGCCTGGACTCCCATTTGCCTCCCTAAGTTCAACTCCAGCGGTTTCTTCCACGCCCACATCTCCTACCTGGAGCAGGAGATGGACCTGTGCCTGCTGCTGGTCTCCACTGACCGTGAGGACTTCTTCACCGTGTCCGACTGCAAGCGGCGCTTCCAGGAGCGCCTGCGGCGGCGGGGGGTGCACCACGCTCTGCACGAGGCCTTGCGCACCCCCTTCTACAGCGTCGCCCAGGTGGGCATCCCTGACCTCCGGCACTTCATCTACAAGTCCAAGAGCTCCGGGCTCTTCACCAGGTGAGGCCCCAGGGAACCACTGGGCCAAGGCCGTGGCATGTGGCATGGGCCAAGCCCCTTCTCCAGGGGGTTAATGGGGTGCTGTGTTCCTGCAGCCCCGAGATTGAAGCTCCCTACGTGCAGGAGGAGGAGAAGGAGAGGCTCTTGGGGCTTTATCAGTACCTGCATAGTCGGGCCCACAACTCTTCACGGCCCCTGAAGAACATCTACTTCACAGGTCCCCGTGAGAACCTCCTGGCGTGGGTAAGGCCATTGGTGGGGTTTGGTGAGCCTGTCTTCTCTGGTCCTGTGTAGTGGGAAAGGGGGTGGTGACACCACATAGCACCAGCTCTGTGGTCCCCAGGGAGGACCCCAGCCTGTGCATGATCCTTTGTGGGGTGAGCCTGTCCCTGTGTGAGGGAGGGACAGGCAGGGGTAGCAGTGGGAGCTGGTGAATTCCAGCACCAAGGGCTGTGCCTTGTGCTGTCGTGAACTCAGTGCTGTGGAGAAAACCCACTCTGGGGGCAAACCCCAGGGTTTGGTTCTCCCACTTCTGAGCAAACCAGACGCCACCCATTTAGGGTATCCCACTGCCACTTCACATCCCTGCAGTGGAGCCCCTGTGCCCATTCTTGGTAGCCCATGGGGGGAAGATGGAGTGCCAGCCCCAAGTGGGGCGCAGTCCTGTTGCCAGCATGTGTCCTGTTCCTTCTCCCAGGTAACCAATGCCTTTGAGCTCTATGTATGCTACAGTCCCCTGGGGACCAAGGCCGGTGCCATCAATGCTGTCAACAAGCTCATGAAGTGGATCCGCAAGGAGGAAGACCGACTCTTCATCCTCACGCCCCAGACATACTGATGGGCATCACCCAGGGTGTGGAGCCAGCTGGGAGAGCCCCCGCTGTGCTGGGGAGCCCATTCCCAGGGATTCCTGGGCCATGTGTCCAGGGGAGAGGGCATGGAGGGACCCCAGAGCACAGGGAAACCCCACCCATGGGACTGTCCAACCTGGGTGTTAGAGATGGGGTGCACAGGGAAAGGGAAGAGGATGAGCAGGACTTTCTCTCAGCTGCAGGCAGTGCCCCAGCTGGGGGGCTTCTCTTCCTCCTCAGTCCCCAGCTCCATCCCTTGTTGTGGGGGTCCAGGAGTGGGGCTGCCAGTAGCCCAGGTTACTGGAGGGGAGCAGAGCCCCTGGGTCCTGCTCCCTGTGCCTGGCACCTCCCTTCTCTGACATCCTGTGGCTGTGCCTAGGGTGGGGGGTGGGGGCCCCCAGGGGGGATGTGGCAGCACTGAAGGGACCCCTATGTTGCTGTGCCCACAGATGGCAGGTGGCACCACCCAGGCAGGAGACAGGGCTGGCCTGGGGCACATACTGCTCCTCTCCCTGCCCTGGGGAAGCTGGACCCCCCAAGTGCCAGGGAGCCTCTGCAGTCCCAGAGCAGGTTTGCCCCCTTGGCATCTGTACAAGCCTGGACCCTTCCCACTGTGGCTGTGAAAAGAATGTCTGTCTCTGGGGATGCTGGCAGGCAGGATGGATCAGCCTGCCTCAGCTGGGACAGCAGGGTCCTGCTCACCCCACCACAGGGACACAGAGCAGCAGCTCCAGAGAGCCAAGGTGCTGAGGTGTTCACCAGGGTGCTTGTGGGCTCGTGGTTCTGGCTGTGGGTAGTGGACCCTAAAGGGGCAGCTCCAGCACATCTCGTTGGAGATGCCCCTGGTATAGGGCTGTGGTGCTCCCCAGCCCATGGAGGGTTTTCCCTTTGGCACAGGAGCACCTGTCCCCCAAACCCAGCCCCTCGAGCCAACTATGCTGAGCTTTCTGCACCTCCCTGACCACCCCAGGCACTGGTGTGGGGCTGAACACCTGTGAACGGCCCAACTCCATGTTTTGGGGTTGTCGGAGTAGTGCTGGAATAGGTGTTGGAGGAGGGGCAGAGCCATCACAGTGGCACCCCGGCACAGAGGGAGCTGGGAAGGATCCGGCAGGGCTAGCACAGGGATCTGCTCCTGTATTTATGCTCCTGCCAGAGTGTAATCGCTTGTCTTTGCTCATAAACATTATCTGGACCCTAAGCTAAGTCTTGTCGCATTCCTGTATGTCCACTGGAGTGGGGGGATGACCAGGCTGGAGGGGAAGTTTGTTCCAAGTCTCGGTACGGTGCAGTCCAGCCCTGGGAATCCGCTGGGAGCCAGGAGAGCTGCCAGGGAGCGGTATGAGGCTGCCGAACTTGTGCTGCCGGAGTTGTGCTGGCAGGAGGAGGCGCTGGTTGAAGACGGGGAGCGGCAAAATTCCCGGGCTGAGCTGGCCTCGGCCAGCTCATGTCGAAACCGAGCAGAGGCGCAGCCGGAGGAAGGAGCTGTTGGGTAAGGCCCGGGGCCAGCGGAACTGCCGGGCCTTGCACAACACGGGGCGGGAGCCTGGGAGGGCCGGGGCTGGCCAGGCGGCAGGCACAGGGCATTTTCGGCGGGCTCAGCCTCTCCTGGGACCAAAGTCCCCAGCGCCTTGCTCACCTGGAGGAAAAGTCCATGTGCAAAGCTGGGATCCACGCCCCCAGCGTCCGAGGGCAGCAGGGCACTCGGAGGGCAAATCCATGTATGGATCGGGATGTAAAGGATCTTCCCGCATCCCTACGAACAGCAGTCGCTCCCAGAGGTGCTGGCACCTCCCGCCACTGCGGGCAGCCAGGGAGGAAATGGACATGAGACACATAACGGGCACAACAGAAAGAACCCTCACAGCTCCCCTGCTCTTTTCTCCCAGCTGGGAACTCCGGTGCTGAGCCTGCCGCACCCCCCAAGCTGCCCTGAAGGCCTGGAAGCGAGCAGCAAACGCGGTGCCAACGCGGGAACTTTGGGGAAGCGGCAATTTCGATTCCATGTGTCGGGGTGTCAGCTGCCCCTCTGGCAGCGGGGCTGGGGGCTGCGGCAGAGGGGCCAAGGGGTACCAACATGCAGGACCCCACTCGTACCCAGGGATGCTGTTGGCAGCCACCTCCCAACCACGGGGATCCCCCGACGGCCATCGGGACCTGCAGCGGGCACCCGAGGCACTGTGCCAGCCCTGCACCCGTGTCCCGATCAGCGGCCCCGACTCCCACTCGTGCGCCTCTTGGGCACCGTGCCCAGCCGTGCCTGTCCCCCCGGGGGTGCCCAGCGGCCCTTCGGGTACCCCGATCTCCGTGTTCCCCCGAGCACCCCCGTTCCCCTGAGCTGCGTGTGCCGGTGCCGGCCCCCGGGCAGCCCCGGGCGGCGCGGGGCGGGACCCGCCCTCCCCGTCCCGCCCTGTCCCGTTCCGTCCCGCCTGATCCGTCCCGGCCCCGCTCCGCTCCGCCCTGTCCGGGCACGGCACGGCACGGCAGCGCCCAGGTGAGCGCCCCGCCGCCCGACACCGCTCGGATCGAACAGGACCGGACCGGACGGATGGGATCTGGCAGCCGGACCCAGTGGAGACCCCGGACCCGGTGAGCTGCGGCGGAGTCGGGGATGGAGGCCGGGGGTAGTTCTGGATCCAAGTCCCGGGAGGCTGTCGGGGGCCTTGTCCTAGTCACGCAGCGATCCCCAGTCCCCGTTGCTGTCCCGGGGGCTGGCAGGGTCCCTTTCCCAGTCCCCGGAAGGGGTCATTGCAGGGCAGAGATGTCCCAGGGTGACAGGCAGCGTCTGTAGGTGGCAGGAGGCAGGATTTGTCCTTCTGCCACAGGCAGCTTGGCATCACCTCCTACTCATGGTATTTCGGAAGAGGTTTGGTGTGACTGATCCTCCCTCTGCAGTACCCATCATCATCTGGCCCCTGGGAACCCTGGCACCCCCATTTGACACCCGGCTTTGTCTGTGCCCAGGGTCCTCACCTAAAAGAAGCAGGTAAAACCCTTCCTTTTTTATTTTGGCAGATGCAATGGTGGCCCATCCTCCATATGTTCTGAGCCTGCTGGGTGCTGAGCATCATCGATAACCCTACACCAGTGGCACTGCACAGCATGGGTCTGTTGTGCTGTGTGTGCCTCTGGCTACTGCTCACCCTGGCCCCGCTGGGTGCCGGCGCCTGGCAGTGCCCCCGCATCCCTTACAGCTCCACCAGGAACTTCTCCATCCCCTACACGCTGCCCAGCCTCGATGCTGGCAGCCCCATCCAGAATGTTGCTGTATTCACCGACTCCGACGGCCCCGTCGCTGTCTTTGTGGCCGTCCGCAACCGCATCCTGTTGGTCAGCCCCGAGCTGCGCCTGCTCTCTGTCCTTATCACCGGCCCGGTGGGCAGTGCCAAGTGTGAGATTTGTCACCTGTGCCGCCCAGCCATCACAGATGGCCCTGAGGACACAGACAATGTCCTGTTGCTGCTGGACCCGGTGGAGCCGTGGTTGTACAGCTGTGGCACATCACAGCATGGGCTGTGCTATCAGCACCAGCTGAGGGTGCAGGACGGTAAGGTGGCCATCACAGCCACGCACTGCCTGTACTCAGCCGTGGGTAACAGCCCTGAGTTCTGCCCTGACTGTGTGGTCAGCCCACTGGGGACCAGTGCCACTGTGGTGGCCCCCTCCTACTCCTCCGTATTCTACCTCGGCTCCACCATCAACAGCAGTGTGGCGGCACAGTACAGCCCACAGTCGGTGTCCGTCCGACGGCTGAAGGGCACCTTGGACGGCTTTTCAAATGACTCCCAGGGGCTGACGGTGCTGCCGCAGTACCGCAACAACTACACCATCCACTATGTGCACTCCTTTGCCGACGGGGAACACGTCTACTTCCTGATGGTGCAGCCGGAACGGCCGGGATCCACAGTGTACCACACGCGCCTGGCACGGCTCGGCACCCAGGAGCGCGACCTCCGCAGCTACCGCGAACTCGTCCTCGACTGCCGCTTTGAGTCCAAGCGCCGGCGCCGGCGCAGCAGCGAGGAGGATGCTGAGAGGGACATCGCCTACAATGTGTTGCAGGCAGCCCATGCTGCCCGCCCTGGTGCGCGCCTGGCCCGCGACCTCGGCATCAACAACACCGACACGGTGCTCTTTGGTGCCTTTGCCGAGAGCTGGCCGGAGAGCCGAGTGCCACAGGAGAACTCGGCCGTCTGCGCCTTCCCCCTCCGCCTCCTCAATCAGGCCATGGAGGAGGGCATGGATAAGTGCTGCGGCATCGGGCACCAGCCGCTGCTGCGGGGGCTCAGTTTCTTCCAGCCGCTGGAGTACTGCCCACACAATGTGAGTACTGCTCCACCCTGCGCCGCATCCGGCCCAGGGACCCTGGGGGTTGGCTGGGATGCGGGAAAGTGGGTTCAGGATGCTCAGAAACACTGGTAGAGCGGGATGGATGGTGGGGTGGGGTGGGGTGGGGTAGGGGGAGAGCGGCATCACCCAGGTGTGAGTCAGCCCAGCAGCCACCCACCACTTACTGCAGGGGCTGCTGTGTTCCGGCAGCCCCGGCTGCACCGAGAATGCCGGGTGCGGGCGAGGATCCTGTTGAGCCCCGCACCTCACTGGCACATATGTCGGCACACGGGCACGCCGCTCATGCCCTGCATTGGGCCAATTCTTCTGTATGGCTTCCCCGGGAGCCTCGGCTCCGGCCCGCCGTGGTGACTGTCTCTGGACCCCAGCCACCCTCTCCAGCTTGTTTATGTTGGCGGGGGGTGGGAAAGCCACAGGGCTTGGGTGCTTCGCGTTCTGCATGTGTGAGGTTCTGGCTGCTCCTGCCGTGTCCTCCAAGCCCGGCCACCGCCTTCTCTGGGCAAATAAACCGCAGGCGGAAGTGCAATTAGTCACCGGGGTTCCTCGTCTGCCGCAGCCGCGGGGCAGGAACACCGTGTCCCAGGTACAAGCCCCGGCACGGCCGGGATGCAGATGAGTGGGCATCCCGGAAAGGCCCCCTCGTCGCAGCAAATAACAGGAGTTTTGGTGTTCTCAGCCAGGCGCAGGGCAAGGTGCAGCCAAATCCCCTCCTCTTCCTGCACGGAGCAGACAGCTCACAGCTGCTGACTCACACTGCAGCAAGGGAAACCCAGAGGGGACCCCAGCCCTGTGCATTGGGGGCGTCCAGTGGGGACCCCATGGCTCTTGGTGTCCCTCTTCAACCCCAGCCCCTCGCCTGGCTCCGGGGGTCAGGCAGGACTGGGGTTGGAGTGTGCATCCCGTGGTTCCAGCACCAATAACTGTATCCAGATGGGGTGGGAGGGGAGGCCAGGATCTGACGCCACATGGGGACTGCGGGACTGCCTGCCGTTGTGGTTTTTTCCCCAGAATTTTCCCAGCCTGGAGGGGATCTTAAGCAATCTGGTGCTGCTCCAAAATATCTCACAGCTCAAGCGGGTACCTACCTTTGAGGGTGTGGGAGGCAGGGTGCCAGGGCCAGCTTCAAGTCACCCACCCCATGTTCGGCCACAGGTAAACCTCTCGGCATCGGTGGCCAACAGGAGCTGCTGGAATCAGCCCACCCTCATCCCCGCTGCTTCCCACAAAGTGGACCTGTTCAATGGGCAGCTGACAGGTGTCCTCCTCACCTCCATCTTCGTCACTGCCATGGGAGATGTCACTGTGGCCCACCTGGGCACAGCCAAAGGACGCATTTTCCAGGTGGGATGGGGGGTCGGGTGGGGTGGCAGGTCCTGGCAGGCTGGGGGGTTTGCTCAGCCCCCTGCTCTGCCCTGCTGCAGATGGTGCTCCAGCGCTCCAGCTCCTACCTCCTGACCTTGTCCAACTTCTCCCTGGGAGAGCCGGGGCCAGTGCGAGGTGCCATGGGGCTGCAAAACCGCTCGCTGTTCTTCACTGCTGGCACCAAGGTGAGTGGGGGGCCTGAGGGGCATAGGGCAGTCATGGAGCTCCATGTGCCCCCCTCACCGCCACTCTCCATCCCCAGGTGTGGCTCCTGAACACCACCGGCCCTGGCTGCCACCACTTCTCCACGTGCCAGCGCTGTCTGCGGGCCGAGCGCCTCATGGGCTGTGGCTGGTGTGGGGATGGGTGCAGGCGCCGCCATGAGTGCTCCAAATCCTGGGTCCGGGACCGCTGCCCACCCGTCCTCACCGACGTAGGTCTGCGCTGCCATCGCCCTGCTCCTCACGCCTCCCAGGCTCTTGGATGGGGAGGAACGTGGCAAATGGGGTGGCATGTGGTGGGACCCCATTCCTGGGATGGTTGTTGTGTCCCTCAGAGAAGGGGATTTCTGGACTTGCAGCAGTCACTTTGGGGGTTTGGGGTGACACAGGTGCTTCTCCCACAGTTCCATCCCCGGAGTGCCCCGCTGCGGGGTCGGACACGAGTGACGCTCTGTGGAATGACGTTCCGCTCGCACTCGGACCCCGACCCCAGCCGCAGCCCCCCCGGTACCTACCGGGTGGCAGTGGGACAGCGAGGCTGCACCGTGCTGCCGGAGGAGAGCGAGAGCTACAGGTGTGCAGCAGAGCTGGGAGGGAACAGCAGCAGAGAGGGGTCTGGGGCTGCCCCCCGCCCCGGAGCTGATCCCCCACCACTGTCCTGTAGACCCCTGCCCACCTCGCGCCGCAAGGAGTTCGTGGATGTGCTGGTGTGCGAGCTGGAGCCGGGGGGGCCGGCAGCAGTGGGGGGCCCGGCCGACGTGGTGCTCACTGTGAAGGAACCCTCCAGACCCTCTGGCTTCCGGGTCTATGGCTCTGCCACCCGCGGTGGCTTCGTCTTCGTGGTATGGTTCCACACTGGCAGGGCCCCTGGCAGGGTGGTGGGGGTTTGGCTCACTCAGCCCCCACTCTGACCCCATCTCTGCTCAGGAGCCCCGCGTCAGTGCCCTGCACCCCCCGTTTGGCCCCCGGGGGGGTGGCACCCACCTCTCACTCCTCGGCAGCCACCTCTCGGCAGGGAGCAGCTGGCAGGTGATGATCAATGGCTCCAAGTGTGCCCTGACCGAGCAGCCCAGGTACGCCCCTGCCCTGCCCCCAGCATGGCACAGCAGGGTCCCCAGCACGGGATGCCCACGGGGAACCCCTGCAGTCCTGCTGTCCCCCAGCCACGGCTGCCGTGTCTCCAGGCAGGACAATGGGACAATACGATGCACGGCTCCCGCTGTTGGTGGCCTGGGTGCAGCCTGGGTATCCCTGTGGATCGACGGGGAGGAGTTCCCGGCCCCCGTGCCCTTCCAATACCGCCCAGACCCCACTGTATCCGCCATCGTCCCCGGCTGCAGCTATGAGTGAGTTCCCTGGGTGAGGGGACAGCCCTGGCCTCCCCCTGCCCCGGCTGGGCTGGATAACGTGCTGGGAATTGCAGACACCCTGGGGACCACGTGCACCCCAGGGAACCTGCTCCCTGCCCACCGCAGGGGCTCGCTGCTCACCATTATCGGCACCCATCTGGACTCTGTGTATCGCGCCAAGATCCGCTTTGAAGCCGGCGGTGTGATTACCCAAGCCACAGTAAGCACCGGGGTGTGAGGCCATCGCCCCCCGGCCCTGCCCACCCCACCACCATCCCCTGGGCACCCTTCCGTGCCGGTGCTCAGCATCTCCCTGCCCACAGGAGTGTGAGGCCCCGCTGGCACCGGAGCGGCTGCTGTGCCACGGTCCAGCCTTCCCCTTCGAGAGCAAGGTGGAGGTGGTGCTGGGGAACCTGAGCGTGCTGCTGGACGGTACCGGCGGCCGCTGGCTGTTCCGCCTCCGCTACTACTCCCGGCCCAAGCTCTTCCCCTTGGAGCAGAATGGTGGGCGTCTCCGCCTCAAGCCCGGCGATGATGAGATCGAGGTGCACGTACGTGGGGCAGTGGGGTGAACCAGAGTAGGGGGTCCCACTGCCGGGACCCGCGAGCTCACGGTGCTCTATCCGGGCAGCAAGTGGGGCTGGATGCCGTGGCCACCTGCATGAACATCACCATGACGGTGGGGGGCCGGGACTGCCACCCCAACGTCCTGAAGAACGAGGTGACGTGCCGCCTGCCCCGCGAGCTGCACCTGCCCCCCACTGGGGCCCCCGTGGAGGTAGGAATCCCCCGGGTGGGCAACCACCCACCCCATTTTCCCCCCAGTCCATCCCTGCTGAGCCCCTGCTCCTCCAGATCTGTGTGAACGGAGCCTGTGAGGCGCTGGGCTGGGTGCTGTCCCCCCCCACCTCGCTGGACCTGGCCGCCAGCCTGGCCCTGGGCACTGGCATCACCTTCCTGCTCTGCTGCATCCTGGCTGCCGTGCTGTTCCGCTGGCGCTGGAGGAAGAGGCGGGGTGAGTGCCGTGCTCGCCAAGCACTCTGATGCCCCCCAGACCCCTGCCACACCAATCATACCCACTCCACTGCTGCCTGCAGGGACGGAGAACCTGGAGCTGCTGGCACAGCCCGGTCGCAGCGACCCCCCCGTCACCACCCAGCGTCCCGGCGTCGACTACAGAGAGGTGCTGGGTAAGTGGGGGTCACTGGTGGGTGGCGGGGTGCTGGGTGCTGCCTGCCCTCACCCCGTCTCTGCCTGTCCCGGCAGTGCTGAACACAGCGGGCACTCCTGGCCCCCTGGGGCCCCGCACTCGAGTCATCAGTGCCGGTGCCAATGGCAGTGCCGGTGCTGGTGCAGCAGGCGGCGGATCCCCCGTGCCCCTGCTCCGGGCCACGTCCTGCTGCCTGGAGGATCTGCGGCCGCAGCTGCTGGAGGAAGTGAAGGACATCCTCATCCCCGAAGAGCGGCTTGTCACTCACCGCCACCGGGTCATCGGCAGAGGTGACTCTGCGCCCCGATTTGGCCGTGGCATCATCTGCCCAATATGCATGGTGCCAGCTTTGTGCCACCTGTCCTTGCAGGGCACTTTGGTAGCGTCTACCATGGCACCTACATGGACCCACTGCTGGGGGACATCCACTGCGCTGTCAAGTCCCTGCACCGTGAGTAGCTCTCCCCTCCCATGGGTGGTCCCACGGCACGTCAGCAGAACGCCCACAGCTCGGCTCTCCACAGGCATCACGGACCTGGAGGAGGTGGAGGAGTTCCTGCGCGAGGGCATCCTCATGAAGAGCTTCCACCACCCCCAGGTGCTCTCGCTGCTGGGGGTGTGCCTGCCCCGCCACGGGCTGCCCCTTGTTGTCCTGCCCTACATGCGCCACGGGGACCTGCGCCAGTTCATCCGCGACCAGGAGCGGGTAGGGGGTACCCTGGAGGGTGGGGGGTGATGGGTGCCAAGCTCTCCCTGCTCACTGCTCCCCTCTCACAGAGCCCCACAATGAAGGAGCTCATCGGCTTCGGGCTGCAGGTGGCTCTGGGCATGGAGTACCTGGCCCAGAAGAAGTTTGTGCATCGGGACCTGGCAGCCAGGAACTGCATGTAAGTGTGGCTGTGCCCTGCAGGCCTCTGCCACAGGGTGACCACGTGGGTCTGGGGTGCCCAGGAGTCCCCACTTCAACCTGGTGTCCCATAGGCTGGATGAGACTCTGACAGTGAAGGTGGCTGACTTTGGGCTGGCACGGGACGTGTTTGGCAAGGAGTACTACAGCATCCGGCAGCACCGCCACGCCAAGCTGCCCGTCAAGTGGATGGCACTGGAGAGCCTCCAGACCCAAAAATTCACCACAAAGTCTGATGTGGTAGGCATGACACCCTCTCTCTGTCTCCCATTCCCATCCCACCTGTGTGCCCACGGCAGCTCTCTGCTTGGCAGTGGTCCTTCGGGGTGCTCATGTGGGAGCTGCTGACGCGGGGGGCATCGCCGTACGCCGGGGTGGACCCCTACGACATGGCCAGCTACCTGCTGCGGGGGAGACGCCTGCCACAGCCATCCCACTGCCCCGACACCCTGTGAGTGGAGCTGGGGGTGGGCAGGGTGGCAGGGGGCTGTCCTGGGGGGCTGCCAGGGCTGACTGGGGTGTCGGTGCAGGTATGGGGTGATGCTGAGCTGCTGGGCGCCAGCGCCCGAGGACAGACCGTCCTTCAGCGGGCTGGTGGGTGAGCTGGAGCGTGTCCTGGCCACACTGGACGGTGAGCACTATGTCAACCTGGCTGTCACCTACATCAACCTGGACTGGGGTCCTCCCTATCCCCCTGCTCCCCCGGGGCAGCTGCCTGATAGTGAGGATGAGGATAAAGATAATGAGGAGGAGGAAGAAGAGAAGGAAGAGGAGGAGGACGACGACACCTCTGTGTGCTGATGGGATTCCCTGCACCACGGGGGCTCACAGGACCCCATATACCATAAGCATACTCCCTCGAGGAGGGATGCAGCATGCAGCTGAATGCTATGGGGCACCCTCCCGATGGGATGGGTGCTGGGAGGCAGCTGGGTGCCATGGAGTGCTCTCCCATGGCTCGCACTCAGACCCTGCTGGCTGCTCCCCAGGATTGGTCCCACACCACAGGATGCTGGGGGCTCAGTCCTGTGCTGGCTGGGTGGTGTAGGGCTCAGCCCCACAGTGATGAGTCTGGGGTCTGGGGTTCAGCCCCACAGTGGATGGGTGCTGTGGGGCCCCAGGCTCAGCCCCAGTGGGTGCTGTTGGGTGGCCTGGCCTTCCCGGGGCTCCCACAGAATTTCCAGCCTCTTGGCTGTTCAGATCACTCATTAAAACCGAATTATATTTTTTCCCTGGCTGGGGCTGTGTCTTTGAGAGGGCCATGCTGCCCCTGGGATCATAGCATGATGGATTCCTGGGGTGTGGAATTGTGGTGCCCATGGGATCATGATGCTCCTGGGATGCTCTTGGGGTCATGGGTGGCCAGGGCATGGGATTACAGTGTCCCTGGCATTGAGGTGCCTGTGGGACCACAGTCCCCAGGATATGGGATCACAGTGAGGACACGACAGCACCCAGCCCACCTCCTGCTCCCCACCCTGCCTGCCTGCACAGAGTCCAGTGGGCCACACTGCTCCAGGCTTGGGGCTGCTGTCTGGTGACCAAGAGTCATTACCAGCTTCACTTATTGACACTTTTATTGCTTCCGTACTGCCTGTGCAGGGGATATGCAGCTCGTGCCTCAGGGCATGCCCAGAGATGGGCGTGGGGCTGTGATGCTCTCTGCCATATGAGCTGGCTTTCTTTGTTCCTTTTGATGGAAGTGGTGGCAGATGTCACATTTGCAAGGAACTTGTCCTGATGAAGAGGTCCCTTCTGCCCCAGTTTTGGGGCAAAAATCACCTAGAACAATACACTGGAGAAGAGGAGCAGTGATGGGCATCACTCCCTGGGTGCAGGTTCCGAGTTCAGGGCAGGGGGCAAGGGCAGGCTCTGGGATGGATGGATGGATGGATGGATGGATGGATGGATGGATGGACGGATGGATGAGAAGAGGTTGCTCAGGGCCAGCCCAGGATGAGCAGGGGATGCTGAAACATGTATGGTCCATGGCTGTGGGCAGCACTGCTCCTGCTCCATGTCCAGCCACACGGGTCCTGCCGCCAGCACTGGCTTTAAATAAAACCTCCTCGGCTGCTCATTAAGCAGCGCCGGAACCCGGGGCCGCATCAGCTCCCATCAGCCAAGCTGTCCGTCTCCACCCGCACCTGCACGGCTCCACCACCACGCGCCTGAGGGTATTTTTTGTGCAGCTGGGTCCCAGCATCCCACTGGCAGGGCGGCTGCCAGCACCGTGCCTCAGTTTCCCCATGGTGAGACTGCTCTGCTCTCCTGGCTCAGGTTTTGGGATGACCATGACCTCCAGTGTGGGTGCTGACCTGTGCAAGGCCAAGCAGCACCATTTCGGCTCGCTGCCGAGTTGCTGTGGCAATGGGAAGGGCCCAGCACTGCGTGGTTATTAGGGCTGGATCAGAAATGGGATGTGCTGGGCACTGGGTACTGGGGGATGCTGCACCTGGGGGGCAGCCTGATTGGGTCAGGCTGATGGGGGCAGCAGCAGCTGGTGGGATGCAGGGATGGGTAGATACAGGGATGGATAGATGGGCGGATGGGTCAGTGGATGGACGCATGGATGCATGGACAGACGGGCACCCTGGGTATTGCCCTCCTCGACACAAAGCAGAGTGGATGCTCAGGGCTGTGGTTGGGTGGCAGATGTGTGCCAGGCCTGCTGTCCAGTGCCAGCTGTGGGAGCAGCCAGTGGGAGCAGGGTACCCGGTGGGAGCAGGGCTGTCCATGCCGGCGGTGGGGTGGCACAGTGAGCTGCTCGTTAGCTGACGAGTCTGGTGTGGTTACGGTGACGTGCGGGAGGGCGGCCCCTGCTTTAGGCTGCCCCCCTCCCCCCACAAATGTGCTTGCAGAGATGACAGATTTCATGCTAATCCGCATTTATCCTGCCCTAATTACGCTGCGGGAGGTGAGGAGAGAGCACCCAGACTTCCGTGCCAAGGCTGGCATGTGCCCACCCCTGTCCGATTCTGCCCGACGCTGCTAGCTGGCACAGGCGCTGGCACTGTGCCCACTGCCATGGCACCAGGGGCAGGCAGGTGACCTCTCAGGGTGACACCTTGCATGGCACCTGGCACCCCCGCCCCAGCTGGGGGTGTCTTAGAGGTGCTACCTGGGCACCCACAGGTGGGCACTGGGTGGCTACGCCCTGAGGTGCTGTGTGGCTGAGCGTGGTTGGTGGAGCACCGGGCTGAGCTGTGGGCAGGTGAGGCCGTGCCGGGCCGTGCCAACGCTGTGCCAAGTTGTGCCAAGCCACCTCGTGCCGTGCCCACTCACCATGGCTGCGGCACAGCAGCCGGCGTCCCATCCCGGCAACGCGCCGTGCGCACACAGCACTTTAAATGTTTTATTTGGGGAAAGTGCTGTCGTTAGCAGGGATTAATTATTAAAATCGGAGCCATCTATAAAACATGAGTGGCCGCACGCGGTGCTGCCGGTGCACGGGCACAGCCGGGCACGGTCCCGCCACCACCGGCATCGCCCGGGGATGCGCTGCCGCGGCGTTTGCCGGTGATGCCGCAACAGCACCTCGGCAGCGGGGCTGGGCTCCTCGCGGCAAAGTGGCTGCAGGCAGCGGGTGCCACGGGGTGGGGGCCGGACTGGGGACGGGTAAAACTGTGCTAAATCAGCGTTTGGGTGAGGCGGTGGTCGCCGGTGCCAGCCGTCCCGGTGAGAGGTGGCAGGAGGCAGCAGGCAGCGCCGAGCTGTTTTTAGCGGCTGCCGGTGCTGGGGAGCGGGCGTGAAAAGCAGCCGCCGCGGCACCGACGTGCCATTTTTAGCAACCGGCAAGTTTTGCTAATGATGCCTGTGAGCGGCGGGGGGGCTGCACCCCGGCACCCCCAGCCCCTGCTGCCCGCACCCCCGCCCCCGCAGCCAGCCCTGTCCCTCTGCCCTCCCCGCCTGGCTCTGGAACCTGAAACAGGGGGCACCTGCACAGCCTGGGGCACCCCTGCACCCACCTGAGGCTCTGCTGGCCCTCGGGGAGCTCTGCTGGCCCCCGGAGAGCTTTGGTGGTACTTTGGGGAGCTTCAGGGGCCCCTGGGATGCTTTGGGAGACCCTGAGGATCTCTGCTGGTCTCTGCGGAGATTTGGTGGCTCTTGGGGAGCTTTGGTGGTCTCTGGAAATCTCTGCTGGCCCCTGGGGATATCTGGTGAGCCCCGGAGGAGTTTTGCTGGCACCTGGGGAGCTCTGCTGTCCTCCAGGAAGCTTTACTTTACCCCAAAGCATTCCAGATTATAAGGCACATATTTTTCTTCTTTCTCTTCCCCTGAGACAGCACCTGCCCTCAGCTGGGGAGGCTTGCCCCATTCCAGCACCCATTCAGGACCAGTGCCAACCATGTCCCAGATCTGGTCCTGGTCCTGGTCCTGGTTCTCTCCCCGGGGGCCAGTTCTCTCCCTGAGCTCTTGTCTGGTCCCTATGGCTGCAGGTACTGCCACATGGAGACCCAGAGGACCTCCAAAGCTCTCAGTGGGAAGGGGAATCAAACCCTGATGCCATGTCATCACTGTGATGCTGGAGTACACTGGGGAAAACAAGCCCCCTTTCCCCATCAGGGCTCCAGGGACAAGGGCCAGCCCTGGATGTGACAGGGACCAAGCCAGTGGAGAGGTACAGGGCTTTGTGTGCTGTCATCGACACAGGGACAGGCCACATCAGGAGCAGGCTGGCCAGGGACAAGCAGCCACGGTCAGTGGTGCCCAGCCAGGTGTGGGGTAACCCTGTCCTCACCCATGGTGTGGTCACCAACTGGGATGGGCTGGCAGAGCTGTGGCACTGTGGGGGACACCATGCCTGGTGGCCGAGCTGGATGTCTCTCTGGCTGTGTCCCTTGACGCCTTCCAGGGCACATGGGTGCCACGGGACACCTCTGGGGAGGGCAGCCCTGCCGCTGTGCACCCCCACTGCTGCCCATCCCAGTAAAGGGCCAGGGGTGGCGATCAGCAGCTGCACCGCCTCTTTTTCTCTCCCCCTTGCTCCCCGCCGGCCCCCCGAAAGGAGGGATGGGGTTTATTTGGCCCCGTTGCCGGGCCGACGTGCGCAATTATCGCTGATTGCCTGGCGGTTGCCATGGCGATGGCAAGCACGCAGGGATGCGGTGCCGCGTGGTGCTTGAGTCACGGACACGCTGAATACCCCCCACTGCACCCCAGTGCACCCCAACACAGACACCCCGGACACACACCCCACTACACCCCACCACAGACAGACATGGGGAACACGCATCCCACTGCATCCCCCTGCTGCACCCCACTGCACCCCCCAGCAGCATCTGCGCTGGCCCTGCATCCCCTTCACCCTCCTCGGACAGGGGAACACAGTCAGATGTCCCCCAGCTGAAGCAGGGGGTGTGTCCAGTTGTCCCCCACCCCGTGTCCCCCATCTGAGGCAGAGGTGTACATCCAGGTGCCCCAGCCTGGGCAGCCCCACCTCGGGCATCCCAGGCTCACTCTCTTCAGAAGTCCCATAGGAAGAATCACCCTGGACCAGCCATGCCACCCTCCAGGCAGCTCTGGGGTCTAGTGGGAGGGGGGTGGGTGCATGGGGCAGTGGGGCACGGCACTGAAAGGACAAATGCCATTTGGCTCAGCAAAGCCCATCACCCCAAAGTGGGGCATGGAGCGGACCAAGATCTGAACCAGAATCAGAACCAGGAGGGGACCAGAGCACAGTGATGGGACCCTGCGGCAGCTCCGCCACGGGCAGGAGGCTGGTGCCAGGAAGTGACAGGCACGAGCCGGGGGTCAAGGGACAATGGAGAAGTGCCATTACATCCCTCACGCTGCAAGCCACCACCGGGCAGCCCCGAGCCACACGGGCGCCTGCCGGGTAATTATGACTTACGCTCCAGGTCCCTGCGAGGTGCAGAGATTAATAACCGTGGCGCGCTGCTGCCAGCCAGTATGATTAAACTCTTGATTAGAAGCTCAAACTACAGTGCCCTGCAAATTCCCCCTGCTCTCACACACCCTTAATTACCCAGCACGGGTGGTGGTAGGCTCGGGGCTCGCCAGGCTCGGTGCCACACAGGGGACGGGTGCCGGGGGTACCCCAGCTGGCTCTTCCTTGGGTGCTGGCTGGTCTCCTGTGAGCAGCTGGGAGATGCTGGCTTTGGGATCCTGGTGTCCCCCATCCATGGGCGGGGGGACTGTGGGTCCCGGGAGTGGATGGCCACATCCCTGTGGCGGCTGAGGACAGCACGAGTCAGGAGGTTTGGGGAGCTGGGATTTGGTGGGCACAGGGGCGGGAGGGGAGGGAAGTGGGGGTGCAGTTCGGAAGCGGCGCCATATGGGCCGCAAATGCCAGCGTGTGGCATGCAGCCGCTGGGGAGGCTCCGCACACGTGGCTGCGCTGCGTGAGGAGCGGGGGGCGAGGGGGCCGGGGAAAGGGCTGGTGCCCTGCTGTGCCCTGGGGGCCGTGCTGCCCACTTCAGGCTGGGTCCCGTGCCTGGGCTGCGTGCAGAGGTAAGAGAATCCCTTGTCCCTTTCTTGTTCCTTGCCCCAAGCTGTGGGGCAAGGACAAAACCTGTCACGGAGAAGTGAACAGAGCCTTTGGCTCTCCCTGCTGCTGGAGCAGAAGTTGCCTGTTCCCACTGGATGATGGCACAGAAGCAGCAACATCTGTCTGTGCGTGTCCTCATGGTGCCTCTTACGGCCCTCAGGGGACAGACACCTGTGATGCTGAGCCCACGATCAGCTTTGCTAAAATCCTGCTCCCATCCCTTCTCATCCCGTCCCGTCCCACTCCATCCCATCCCGGGCCAGTGGCCATGGCACAGCCCGGGGGATCCCAGCTCACCCCAGAGGGTACAGTGTGGGGTCCCGTGGGGTCTCTGGTCCAATGCGGGCCCCGTTCCCCAGGGCGTGGCGGTGTCCCGGCTCGGTGACAGTGTCCGGGTACCCG
>VXAC01002265.1:397420-420331 GCA_013399225.1 Rhipidura dahli
TTCCCGGTCCCCGCTTCCCCCCTCGCAGCTGCATGCCTGCAGGGCCGGCTCTGCCCGCGGCTGCCGCCGCCGCCCCGCGCCCCGCCGCTGTATCTCTGGCAAATAAAGACCCCGCTGAGGACAAACTGAGACAGCACCAGCGCCGCACGCCCAGTCTCTCTGTGTGGCCGGGGGTCTGCCACGCGTGCCGGCAGCACGGGGCTGAGCGAGATGGGGGGGACTGGAAGCGGCAGCGCTACCCGGGCAGCGGGGCCCCGTGAGCGCTCGTCCCGGGACAGGTCCCGGGTGCCATCGCTGGGCTGCGAGGGCCACGGGCCGGGCGGGGGGCCGGGAGCGCGGCCCCCTCCCGCCCACAGGCCCCGCCCACTCCTGCCCCGCCTCCTCAGGCCACGCCCCCAGCCCAGCCCCACGCTTGGCCCCGCGCGGGAGCCTCTGAGGTCAGTTCCGGGGGGGGGCCGGAAGCGGCGCGCTCGCGGTCGCGTTTAAACGGCGCGGGGCCGCGCGGCTGCTCCGGTCCCGGGGCCGCGGCCCTCTGGAGCCCCTTTAACCTCCGCTGAGCACCCGAGCCATCCCCCGGCCCCGCCATGCCCATCCGCGCCCACTGCACCATCTGTTCCGACTTCTTCGACAACGAGCGGGACGTGGCGGCCGTGCCGTGCGGGCACACCTTCCACCAGGCCTGGTGAGCGCCGGGGCGGGCGGGGGCTCGGGCCGGGCCGTGGGGTCTCAGCCACGGGCACCTTCTGTGGCCCCGCGCGAGGGCTCCGAGGAGTTCACGGAGCTGCCGCAGCGGTCTGGGCTGTGCTGGTTACGCATTTGAACAGTCTGTCCCGGGAGGTGGTGGAGTCACCGTCCCTGGAGGTGTTTAAGGAAAGACTGGACGTGGCACTTGACATGGTGGTGATGGGTCATAGGTTGGACTCGATGATCTCAGGTCTTTCCCGACCTAATTGATTCTGTGATTCTGTCACTGTGCTGCTGCAGGCTCCCTTCTCCGGAAGAGCCGTGTCACAGGGTGTTGGGAGAGAGAGGTGTTGGATTATGGTGAAGCCTCCCTGGCAATTCCATGCTTTTCTAGGACTGTGTTGCAAGTGTCTGTGTTGAAAGGAAATGGTTCTTCTGAGGAAATAAACTTTGTGTGGGGAGGGGGTGGGCATTTGCTTTCCTGGCTAACAAGCTTGGAGAGAGACCACGGGTGTGATTGTCACTTCTCACTCAGCAGTGCTGCTCGGGCCTGCTCTCTTCCAGCAGCTAGCAAAGCAGGAAGAGCTTCCAAAGGTAACCTGCCAGCTCCAAATCATTACCCTGCTCCCAAAATAAACCTTTCCAGTGTGATGTGATGGCTTGGTTGCAAAATGCGTTAGTGGTTCTCCTGGGGAGCCCGGCAGGTTTGAATTCATCATCTCAGAGCAGAGCCCAGCCCGGTGCCCCTCGCTCTGCACATCCGTGTTCAGTGGCACCCCTCGGAGCTGCCCGGGCTGGGATCTCAGCTGGCACATCCTGATAGAGCAGCTCTTGTGCCACACCGTGTGCAGATCCGCTTGCTCCCGCGAAGCTGCGGCTGTTCAAAACCCGTCTCCCAGAGAGATCTGAGCTCTGCAAAAGCTCTGCCCTGATAAAGATAAGCTCACATGCTAAATTCAGCCAGGAATTGTCTTGGAGATGCGGGTGGAGCATGCGTGTGGAACAGGGAGCTCCTGTCGGCCGCAGTGCTGGACTGAAGGTTTGCGGTTCTGCTTTAGTGTGTGACGAGGAGTCACATCCTGATGTCTCCTGGGGAGCTGGGGGATGGCTCCTGGAAGCAGCACTCCAGGATTTTAAGGATTTACTGTATATTTTCCTTTTCTTTCTCAGCCTCATCCAGTGGTTTGACACTGCTCCGAGCCGGACATGCCCGCAGTGCAGATGCCAGGTAACGCCATCCCCTGCGCACACCTGTGGCACGGTGCTCTGCAGTGGCACCAAGGAGCTGTGGCCGGGGGTGATGCCAGAAAAAGGCTCATGGTAGAAAGCAGAGGGACTTACTGTCACTTGGCACTCCCCAGAGGCTGAAAGGATAAACTCCCCTCCACAGCCCTTTTGGTTGCAGTGTGCTGAGGGTGCCCTGCCACTGTCTGCACTGCAGCTCCTTTAGAAAGGGGCTCTGGGTTTCCACAGCTTTTGTTTAGGCTGGGTAAGTATTGTCATGATGACAGAAGGGGCTGCAGGGGCTTAACAGGGATACCTGAGTTGTGTTTCTGGCATGCCCAGCCCATTGCTGTCAGGTGAGCGGCCTGTTCTGCTGCACGTGGGCCTTACAGCCCCTCCTGGCTCTGTAGCCCTCGATCCTCCCTTGAGTAAAGCAATGGCTGGAGAGGGAGGGAAGAATGTGCTCTCCTTCTGAGATAGGAAGCTGAGGCTTGGGTTTCCATTGGCTTAACTGGGACCTGAATTTCTTTGAAGTCCCTTGTGTCACCAGCCTTAATGCCGCCAGTAGGTCTTGGCACACAGCGGCTGCAGGAGATGTTTCCTCGCTCTCAGATGTAAATTTTTAGCCAGCTGCTACTTGGGCTTATTCTGTGTTCGTGCTTCTTTCCTTCTCTCAAGGTCTTGGCCCTTGTTCCTTCCCTGACTTGTTGATTCCCTCTGTTCTTCTCTGCCTCTTACATCTCTGGGTTACCATGGAGTTATCGCGAAATAACATCTTATGTGGCAGTAACCATGCAATTAGCTGGTGTCATGACTGTATATAATACTTAAAACACAAAGCTGTAACTGCATGGGGGAGGTGTGGAGAGCTATCAAATTCAATTACAGCACCTTCTGCCTGCAGAAAGCAGCACGTACTTCTGTCTTAGGATTTGGCATCATGTTAGCTCAGCATCAGCTGCTTGGGCCTGAGCTGCCAGAGAACAGACTGCGCTCAATTCAGAAATGTCTGAGTCTTTCTGCTGCGGCTCAGGAGCTTGGCTGGAGTCACACTCCCAGAAACTGAGTGGGGGGTCTGCTGCTGTGCTGTTGAGCCAAAGCAGAGCATCGCCACTAATGGTGTCAAGCACGTGATCTGATTTGCCTTTCATGGCCTTGTCACAAGACAGTACCTTCTCCCCCTCCATCTGTTTTCCATATCCGTTGTTTCCATATTTGTGCCCATGAAACTCTTCTGTCTCCTGTGTTTAGGTCAGCAAAAGACACATCATCAATAAGCTGTTTTTTGATGTTACCCTGGAGGAGCAAGCAGCACCGGATGCTGAGACCTTGCAGGTAACTTGACTGGGGGTGGTTCTTTCCTCATGTGATGCTTCAGCCTTCTGGACATGTGGCCTGGCCTGCTGGTCCTCTGCCAGGAGGTGCTTCCCAAGCTTGAGCTTGCTGTGCTCATGTTTCTGACCTGAAGCATATCAGTCTCTGTGGTGATTTAGCATCCCATGTAGTGACTCAAGGAGCCTCCTTTACTTCTTGCTCTTCCTTCTACCTCTCACTTTACCTGGAAAGCTCCTGAAGCAGCATCACATCAGACTGCTCTTTCTCCCTTGGGAATGAGGGTACAGAGCTGTTTCTGAAGGCAGGAGAATGGAAATCCCAGATGCAGGTAATTGCTGCTGGTATCTGTGGCTCAGTTGCTTGTGAGTCCTGCTAACCTCTCTGGAAAGAAGGGGCTGCTGGAGGAAGTGCCCCCTCCTCCCTTCTGTGCAGGGAGGTTGTTTGTGCAGATTGAAGGGGTATTACTGTGGGGTAGTGTGATGATAAAGTCATGATTCCCCAAGAGAGATTAGGAAAGCAACTGCCTGAAGCCACACCAGCAGTGGTGAACAATGTGGAGGCTGGGTCCTGGCAGGATCTTGGCTGGAGCTGGAATGCTGAATGGTGTGCTCCAAGTGCCACCTTTGGGTGTGGAGAGTTGGGGGTGAGTAGGGATGAACACAGAGTGACTGTTCCATGTTCTCTGTTGTGTAGTGTGGATGAAACGTGGCTCCTTCTGTCTTGGAATTATCTGTTCCAAAAAAAGGGTGGCCAGTTGACCTTGGTATAACAGGATGCTTGTACCCTCTTGTGTTTAGAAGCAGCATGTGCAGCAATTACCATAATTAACAGTTGCCATGACAATCCTATATGTACTTTGTATGTCTTTAAAATAAAGTCAGCCAGACTAGAATGTCAGTAGCACTGTCTTTCTCCAAGACTGCCAGTGATGAAGCTGAAGGCCAAAGTGTGCTGAGGACTGGAGGAGCATCTCGGGGCACGGGGAGCCGTGTGCCCTCGCAGCAGAGGAACATTTCCTTTCGTACATACCGAGATCTGCTCTCACGAGTGTAATGAGATGAGTGACTCGGAAATGGGTTGCCTGGAGAGAATCGCCCTAGAAAATCTTCCTGTTCCCTCTCACCCCCGCCCCGGGATCCAAAATGGGTTCCCCCAGCCTTCTGCTCCAGGCAGGCTTGTGCAGAACTGCTCCCTTACTGAAGGGCAGGACTGTGAAGCTGCTCCTGCACAGCAGGCTTAATGGAGATTTCCTCCTGCTCCTATGAATCTTGTGTGTGTCTGTCAGAGCAACATCTAGCCCCAGAGTACAGCCTGCTTAATGAGGGCACTGAGGTCACCAACAGAGAGAACCAAATACTTTTCTGGGTAAATCAGCATTGTTAGCTTGTGTGGGTATTCACTGCTGTGTGCGCTGGTACAGGTTGCTGCAGCATTTGTCACCAGTTTGTGGTGTGCTGCCTTGTTTTTGGAGGACATGGAGTACCTTAAGAATACAGATGCCTTGTTCACAATGGGTGAAGGACTAATTTCCATCTAGATGGGAGGTCTGTCTGTGATGGAGTGTCTGATTCTGGCCAGGCAGCAGTTCAAAGCAGGTATATAGTGGGCCTAGCCCAGGCTCTTCAGAGGATGAGATAAGAATTGCTGGTCAGCCAGAAGCAATTTCACCTGAAAAATAAATAAAAAATCCAAGGTTTGTGATGAACCACTGGCTCCAAGAGCCTGGGCATAGAGTGGTGTTCATCTCTGTAATCAATTGGAGCTGTATCCTTGCAGCCCACAACTGTCCTGGAATGAGCATTTGGCTTCCTGCCATGAAAAGGATGTGCTAGAAAAGTAAAGTGTGTAGCTTGTCATCTTGGGGAGGCAAGTTTGGGATTCTCCTCTGAGAACCAGTCTTTGGTACCCAGTGAAGTGATCAGAAGAGCTCCCTCATGATCTGAAACCCCTTCCTGTTGTTGCAGAATTAGCCACATTATCTTTTGAACAGTAATTGTCTTTGTTGCTGTTCCTCACTCTTGCTGCTACTGCGAAGTGTTTACAGTCAAAGTAGTGCTGGGGCTGTTTTGCTTTCCACCCCCAGGCTAAAACTTCAACGGAAACACCAGAGGGAACCTGGATCCCTTGAGTAGCTGCAGACCACAGGCTCAATGTCCAAGCATTTCTTTCATTACTGAACCTCGGTTTAACCTATATTGATTTTAAAGGTGGCCCTTAGTGAGCTGAACAGTCTTCATGTGGCTGTTCCCAGAGCAGGAAAAGGGTGAGTTTTGTGGTGTAACACCTCAGTGAGTCTGTCAAGAGCTGCTTGTGATCTGGGGAGTGGAGAGCTCTTCTTCCAAAAGAGATTTCAGCTTGGTGGAGAGGAGGTGGGGGAGGATTCCTGCCTGTAAACCTGCTGGGGAAGGTAGAAGCCTGTCTGTTTGTGGTCAGGGTATACTCATTTGATCTTGGGAAAATGTGGTCTTGTAACTCAGCCTGGCAGAGAGAGGAGAGCTTCTCTCAGAGGAGAGAAAATTTGGAGCAGCTTTTAGGAGCTGTGGTGGAGGATGAGGGATTTCAGATTAAGGTGATGAATGAGGTGATGTTACATAGCTGCCCGCAGTAGCCCAGGATTTCTTTGCTATCATGATAATTAGCACATCTTGTGAGCTCACTAATCTTTCCTGAATAGGGCTCTGAGGAAGCTTCTTCAGAATAGTTCCTGCAGCAGAGTTAATTCCACATTAGCCCTCCAGCAGTTGTGCCCCTTGGGGCAAATCCCAGTCAGCTCTGCTAGGCTTTGCATTTAGTCCCTTCTGCTTGCCAAGCTTTACATCCCACATTCTCTTTCCTGCCTTTATTGTCACTAGCAGAGCCTCGCTCCGGTCCCGTCAGAGCCGTGGTCACTGCTGGTGCTATTCTTGGCTCAGATTTGCATGTAGCATTCTGGGTTGCACAGATTTGTGTGCCTGTGTTGGCATTTTATTGTGGTTTTATTCCACTGCAGTTCCTGCCTGACTTGTTATGTGCTTTCCTCTGCAGTTCTCTAACACAGCTTTTTAAGTCATCTTCTGTTGACTCTTTGCTGCATATATTTATCTTTCTGGTTTTTATTTTAAATATACGTATAGATATATAGATATAAATAGCCTCTCTTTTTAACCTCTCTACATTTCCTTCGACTATTTGCCAGTGTTAAGTTATATCACTTCATTATCTCTAATTTAAACTACAGGGCATTTGCTGCCTCTTTCTGATCCTTGATGAAGGCGTTAGAAATATTTGATGTTTCTCAGACCCTTGTGGTACCCAGGAGATGTTGTGCACTCTCAGTTTGGCGTGTTATGGATTGGTTTCTCAGTGATCTGTTTCCAGCCATTCGATTGAGCTGTTAGCTCACATCAGCAACCCAAACTGCAGTGACTTCAGTGTCTGTCAGCATGTCTGAGTGCATGCTTGCTTACCTTTTCAGATGTTTGGATGTGCCCTCCTGTCTCCCACCTGCATCTGATTAAAGTTCACTTCAGTTTAAAGAACTCTCAGTAATCCACTTAGTCTGGCAACATCCCTGTCTTATTGCCTTGTTTAGGTAAAACATTATAAAAATTGTTCTTGCCTGACTTCCTGTGTTTCCCTGAGAGCCTTCCAAAATTATTCAGCTAAAACAGGATGACTGACAGTGTGAGAAACACAAGGTTGACAAGGCTAAGATGAAGCTGTGATCCTCTCCCCCCGAAGAATGCCAGTTGGAGGTGCTCTTTCTGTTCCCTGTGATAGTCCGGGCTTGTAACTCCGTGCTTGTTGTTTCCATGTTCCCTCCTTAGCACTGTGCCTGCTCCAAACGTCCTGCTGAGAAACCTCTCATGTCTTTTTAAGATCTGGTGAAAGCATCTATGCATGGCATTTCCTAATGGGTTTCTCTGTGTTGTGTTTCAGAATGAACTGGACAATTTGAAGGCCCAGCTGTCCTTGAAAGGTGAGTTCCAGGTGCCTGCGGGGGATTGGCAGCCCACAATCAGCAGGTCCTGGGCTCTACCTGTGCCAGGTGGCTTGCCCAGGTCTGAGGAACCCCTGTGCAGAAGCCACCCCTCTCTGAAGCTGAGGGCATGGTTCATACTGCAAACTGTTTTGCTAGAGCAACTTCTTCAGAGCTTTTTCTGAGGCAAGAACACCTAAAGCCATGCAAAGCTTATATGACAGAGCCTGAGTCCACAGCCTGGCCCAGGTCTGCTGTAACTCAGGAGCTCACTGTGAGTTTAAACAAGGAGATGCAATTTTTTTGCCCCCTTCCTAATCACAAGATTACAGAATTGCAGCACAGTTCTATCCAGAGCAGGCTTGAAAGGAGAAGCCTTGGTTTGCTTGCTGGGAAACTCACAGCTGCATATGGCAAAGGCTCATTCCCTCCAGCAGATGAAAGTGGTGTCCAAAAGCAGCAATGGGAAGGCTTTGGGTTTGTTTGGCTGTTGCAGTGCCACATGTGTCGCGCGAAGAGCAGACGGAGTTCAGTGTGTGCGCACTTCCATCTCCCCATCTTTAATTTTAGAGGATGTTTGAGGGAGGCAGGAAAAGCAAAAGCCCTGGAGACTTGTCGATGGGTTTTAAGCATCGTCTGTAGGCAGCCTGTCATCAGAACATGAGTCATGAGCAGCAAAAGGAAAATGTCAGTCTAAGTGACAGAAATCCTAAAACATGCTAGCAGAAGGAGAAAAAAAAATGTTTGAAGAATGCTGGGGGCTCACCCACGCCCTGAGAGTTGTCTTTCCTCTGCGTTCCCTGCATGCACGAGACAGACATGAATAGCCAGTAGGTTGAGGATTCAGTCCTTAGCCTGAGAGCAGAATTGGATGGTCTGCACATCTCTATTCTGAGGCCTGTTCTCCTGCCAGCTTGGTTGAATTTAGTGACTTGGTAGAGAGCCAGATCTTCTGGGGAAGGTGGCTGGGATTCTTGCTAGGATATTATCCAAGAAAAACTGCTTGAAGGCCCTGCTAATCTTCTCGGCTTCTGGTGAGTAGAGGTTGGATTTGACATTCCCTGTCCCATTCTCTTTTCATACTGGAAATGTGAAGCTCCTTCCCACCTCTTGCCTCCTTTGCTGTGGGTACTCTGCTCTCTGCTGGTTCCTGTGTATAAGTTCTCCACGTGAAGCTGTGCTTTGCTGTGTGCGCTGCAGAGGAGCTGTGGAGCTGCCAGGCTCTGATCAGCCTGCAAATGGCTCGAGAGGTGCCGAGCTCCGAGCAGACCCAGCAGGCTCTGTGGGAGGCACTCTGAATGAGCTGAAAACTCATTCCTGCAGCACGGAGGGGTTTGATTCCTGCCATCTGCCTCTGGGCAGCTGGGAACGGAGGAGAGGGAAGCCCTAACTCTTTGGTGGGTGTGGAGTTCCTGCAAATGCAAGAGAGCATCTCCAGGCACTGCCTCTGGTGAGAAAGGGTTACTCAGATCAGTGGAGAAGCCACCCGTGTGCTCCTGCTGGAACACATTCCTCTCTTGTTTCTCGGTCCCACAGGGCTTTTACTCTCTGATTGAATAGTGAAGCTTCACTGCAGGTCATGCTTCCATAGGATGTTGAGGCAGAATTTGAAACTGGATGGGCTTGCAAGGAGAACAAGTTTTTTGGAAAGGCTTTCTTTGTCTTTCTATTATTGCCAGGCTGGAGCCACAGGTGATTTTAGCAAAGATCGAAGATGCTGAGCTGAAGATTTTACCCTGCTCTCAGCAGGGTTAGGTGGAGGGGTTCCTGCTTTCCCTCATTACCCAGCTGCTTTGAGCTTTTCAGTGATGCTGGCTGTTCCCTGCATAGGTCTGGCAGCTCCTGATGGTGGTTGTTGCTTTCTGAGCTGTTCTTCCCTTGTCTCCACAAAAAAAATTGAAATCTGGTGGTGTTTTCTACCACCTTCTCTTTGGTGGTCAGAGGCATGTGCTTTGCTCCTGGGTTGCCAAAGGGAGGGACAGCAGGACTCCAAAGGTTTTGTGACCTTCAAAAAGTGGGCACTTAGGGAATCTACTTAAGCTGTCCTGCAGTGTCCCCAGTGTCACTGCCTCCTGCCCTTTGATGTAGGTGCTGTGGTTGGTGAGGGCACATGCAGCAGCTTGGTTGACCACTTCAATGGCCCCCCAAAGGGGTTCCTGACACACAAGGTTCCATGTGGAGAGGACGGATACAAAGCTCTGTTCTCCAGCTCTGTGACAGCTTGGTGTAACTCGAGAGGAATTATTTCCTTGTACAAGCCTGGCTTTGAGAAAAAGCAAGAGTTAAGATACATCATCTTAATGCTAGCAGGGCTGGCACTGGAAAGCTATTAAAGGGAATTTTTTATCTTTAGTAAAGAAATCTTGAAGCCTGCTGGCACTGAGAGAAGCAATTGCTCAGTACAGACCCCGGTGCAGACAGCACTTAGAGAAATGGCTCTCTCCAGGAATGGCCAAATCCTGGCAGCCTGAAGCTGAGCCTGCAAGCGGTCTGTGTGCTTCTGCTGCTGTGGTGCAGCTGGAGTCTGGGTTACCAGGCCATGACCTTTTTCTTTCTTCTTTTCCAGAGAAAGAAAAGAGGGAGTGCCAGGCTGTTGTGGACGGGCTGAGGGACACTCTGGATGTGCGCAATGCCACGATTGAGTCGCTCCAGAAGGTGGTGGGAGAGACAGAGATGCTGTGCTCCTCTCTCAAGGTACCCTTCCTGTCCCCAGCAGGACTGACCATCACACAGTCAGTGTTAATTCTGTTGAAGATCTTTTCAGCTCCTGCTAACAAAGAGATTGTGCTGGTGGGATTTTGGGCCTGGTGCCTGGGTTTTCATTTTGGTTTGATTAATTGCAGCAAGTGCTGTTGCTGGACTCGAGGTCCTGTTTGTGCTCTGCCTGAGGTGATTCAGAGGCATAAAAAGCCTACAGGACTGTGGTTTGTGTACAGGTGTTCAAGGCAAAGGTGTCCCTGGTGAGGGAGAAATGCCAGCCCAGCCTGAGGAATGTGGCTGAGCCTCACTAATGAAGTGTCAGTGCTGGTCATAAAGGTGGTAGCAGAAATCTAGTGTGGGAACTAACCCCAGCACCCTGTTGCTGAAACACTGACTCCCTGAGGTAGAATGTTCTCCTGAAATGGGTTTAGGCCAAGCGGGATTCAAGGAAAATTAGTTCCTTACTTTGATTGGGGGAGAAATCAAACTGAAAAATATGGAGGGGGAGTTGCAGGCTTCAGCTGAGTGGGATCTGATCCAGCTAACTCTGCTGTCTGTGTTCTGTTGCCAGGGCTTTGCCTCAGTTAGGTTAGTAATGTTGTGAAGTCCAGGGATCAAATATTCCTGTTGTGTTTCAGCGTGCAGTGACTCAGTGTGTAGTCATGTACCGTGCGTAAACAGCAAGAGGAAGGGGGTAAGAGCAGGAGCAGCTTTGTTGGAATGTCTTGGAGCAGCTTTGTCTTGATGCTGGGCTGGGCTGTGTGAGGGTGAAGTGCCTATCTCAGGAAGGTGGGGTAGGCATCTACTGTGCTTCCCAAGCACTCTGACCCAGTATCCTCAACTGCATTGTGTTTCTTGACCTGCAAGGCCAAGTGGCCCAGAGAAAGTTTATAAATGTGGTACTGTATTGCTGTATGCCACCTGCAGCTGGGCTCTTTTGGGAGGAGGCATCTGGGAGATCTACCTGACACTAGGACAGAGTAAGGAATTAATGCCAGGCAGGCCTCGCTGTGAGCCAGCACAACCATGGGATTATATCCAATCTGTTTGCATATAAAGGCAGCCTGGATCTTGGCCATGCCATAGATGCTGGTGTGATCCTGGATAGGTCAGTACAGGATACTTCTGATGTCCCCTGCTTCAGCAGAAATAATTGTGACTCTGGAAGCTGGTACTTGCTGCTCAACTCAGCATCTCAGCACTTGGTTTTCCTGCCTTGACACCTCTGGAGGAGGCTCTGTGCTTATCTTCCCCGTTGCAAAACCCTCTCTGTATGCTTAAGTCCCTTTAATGAAAGCTGGGCAGGGCAGAAGGATTAGGGACCTGGAGGTATCTTTTCTGTGGTGCACAGCGTTTCCCAGCTGAATGCCAAGTGCTGTCTTAAACTGCATCATTAAAGATTAAAGCAGTAAACTTCTGCAGTGAAAATACAGGCTTAACTCGCTGTGACGCAGGTTAAGGCTGCAAGCCCATCCCATCTTCTGCTGGCACTGTCAGTTTGGTGCTGTTTCAGGCTGGCTGAAGCTGGGGACTCTGTTCTGACCAGGCACAAGACACTGCTGTGGGGATCTGAAGTGTTGAGAGTTCTGGTTAGGGGAAAGCCAGAGACAAGCTCTGGTTAAGCAAGAGTAACTCATAAGCCTTCAACACTGTCCCTCCTCAACTTCCCAGTGGTTTCACAGCTGTTTGGTTTTTGTGGCAGGAAGTGGATAAAATCCTTAAACTTCTGTGTGGGAAGGAGCTTTACAAGGCAATGATCTTTTGCCAGGCCTCTCCCTGAAATCAGCACTGTGCTGAAACCAGAGTTTTTCAAAGTTGCTGTGCAAGGTGCCCAGGCACACACAAACCTAGACAGCACAGATGCATCACAATGGTGCAAATTCAGCTCTCTCCATCCTCTGCCACACTGCAGATGTGTGCTTTTCCAGCTCAGCTGAAATTCTGTGTTACTGCTGTAGAGCTGGAGAGGCAATGGCTGCAATAGGCTTGCAGCAGGTGAGAGAAGTGCCCAGGGGGTCTGCTTTGGCTGAGGTCTCCCAGAAGAGACCCCACTCATTCCTGTTTATGCTCTAAGCAGCTAATGGCAAGGAGAGTTGGGAGGCTGAAGCAATCAGCTGTGCACAGAGGGGCAGGGGTGTGACAGCAGGATTTGCTTGCTGTGGACTCCTTTGCTTTTGAAAAACAAAACAAGCTGTCACTACTGTGTACAGGGCACCGTGCAGCCCCTCCAGTGCTCCCAGCAGAGAGGGGCTACAATGTGATTTCAGCTCTGTGCTCACCTTGTGATTAGCTGAGACCCTGATGTTCCTGTGGAGAGCAGGGCTGGGGGTACAGCGGGAGGGGAGCTCAACTCTCCATAATCCCGGGCTGCTGAGGTGGCGATAGCATTTAGAGCCGATGTGTGCTCCCGGCTGCCTGCAGTGCGCATAAACCAGGATGCTTCTCCAAAAATCCCTGGGGCCTTACAGACGGTCTGTGTGTGCTTGTATCCCTGCAGAAGCAGATGAAATTCTTGGAGCAGCAGCAGGAGGATAACAGAAGTTCAAAGGAGGAGGCCCGCCGGCTGCGAAACAAGCTGAAAACCATGGAGCGGTGAGATCCAGGGTGCTCCCTGGGCCTTGCAGGCTGGGCTGCGCACCTCTGCCCTTTTTGGGGAGGGCAGGAGGGGTCCTGCTGGGCCTGCTGCAACACCCACCTCTGTGTGCTGGATCACCTTACCTGTAAGGTTGGAAATGGCTGCATTAGCTTCTCTTGCCTGCCTGTGCTCTTGCCCCTGCTGTGTTTCCAGACAGCTGCTCTCATTAAAGAGCAGCAAGGCAGGGTACTGGCCTCATCTCTAGTGCACTGAGCATGGCTATGTGCCATTTCTGTTATCAGAGGATGCTGGGGCAGAATTCCAGCCCAGGAACACGAGTCAGCCACAGGGCTATAGGGACCAAGAGCTGGGCATCAGTTCCATGGCAGTATGTGGGTACAGCTGCCCATTCTGTAGTCCAAGTAGTGCTTCTTTTCCCTAGTGAAAATCCTTGCTTGGGATGAGGCAGCTGTGTCTCTTCTCCCATGGCACCCAGAGTGCCTGCAGCAGAAGCTCAGGCTGCACCAGCTCCTTGAGGCAGAAGCAGGGCTTTTGTCTGTTTTCCAGGTCTGTTTGTGATTCGTGAGCTGAGGATATGTTTTTGTTTGTGGCTTTTTTATTGTGCAGGATCGAGCTGTTGCTCCAGAGCCAGCGCCCGGAAGTGGAGGAGATGATCAGAGAGATGGGAGTCGGGCAGGCAGCGGTGGAGCAGCTTGCAATCTACTGTGTCTCCCTCAAAAAGTAGGTGCTGCAGGCTTGGCACAGCTGGCTGGTGCTGTCCTGGGGGTGCCCAGGGAGAACCCTCTGCTGAGCATAGACAGGCACACGGGCTCTGCGGGGCTCTCACCACCTCTTAGGGCTTCCACTGGGTTTTGACTGACAGATCCTGGGGACCTAGTTTGGAGCCTGTCACACTGAACTGTTCCTCTTGTCACTGTAGTGACATGTGTGTCACCATGGGAACTGTCTCCAGAGTTGTCAGTGCACCTATGAAGTGCTGATGATGATTCCCTCTGCTTTCCTCTCATGCCCGGGGGGAAGCGAGTGGATGTGGAGCTCTGGGTTGTGCCCTCTGCAGCACTGCACTGTGCAGCTGTGGCCTCTGGCATGCTCTGGCAAAGCAAGCCTGCACTGTTGGCCTCCCCTACCTGGATATCCATCTGGTCCTGCTGGGAACAAACACAGCTTTTTTGTGTCTGTTCTGATGGCAGCTGAATAACTGCAGCTTTGGTACAAAGCTGTAATGAGGCAAGTGTCCCTGTGGTGTAATTGGTAATGAATGTGCACGGCCAGTAGTGTGAAGTCTCTGAAAAGTCACTTAAAGCAAAGTCCCCTTTTTGCTGCCAGCATGGAGGCTGTGCTCTGTTGTCTTTTTTCACTGGCAACTGAAATGTCTCTGGTTCCCATTTTGCTGGTGGTATCAAGCATGGTATCCCATGCAGGCTTTTTCTCCCCCGTGGTGTAATGGAATGTATGACACAGTGTTGGTACACTTGCCTCTGTTCCTTAAAGGGCTTTGTGTCTCCTGGGTTTTCTCTGGTAGCTCTGCAGGTCCAGAGCTTCAATTTAAGGGTCATGGTTTGTCTCGGAGCAGTTCTGGTTCAACTGTCTTAAAAACAGCATTCCTCTCTGGGTCCCTTTGCAGGGAATATGAGAACTTGAAGGAAGCTCGGAAGGTCTCTGGTGAGATGACAGAGAAGCTGAAGAAGGATCTATTTTCTGTCAATAATAAGGTAAAGGGAGTGTGTGAGTTGCCAGGATGACATCTGGTTGGTAGGTTCCTGTCCATAACTGGGGCCTAAGGCCTCTGCAGTGTCCCCCTCCCACGCTGATCAGTACAGGTGTGTGGAAGGGTCAGGCTGGGGTTTCTGGGTCAGGATGTGACGTGGTGAGTGAGCAGCTCGTGGGCTGTTGGCAGGAGGGCAGTCTCTGGGGACAGTGCTGGGGCAGCATGTGCAGAGCCAGCCAGAGTTTGGCAGGGAGCCTGTGCTGGAAGGCAGCAGCACACAGGTGCTCCCCCTGAGTTCTGGAAGTAGCAATTCCTTCATCTGGCCACACTGCTGAGCACTCAGCTGCCAGCTCCTCCTGCTGCAGAGCTGGGCCCCAAGGAAGTGGGAAGGGGTTTGAAGCCAGTATCTGTTGAGCAGGGCTTAGTCCTGGCTTGGCACAACCAGTTACACCCAGCTTTGTGCCTTCAGCCGACCGAACTGGGTCAGGGCTCCCACTTCATGCTGTGCCTAGGCAGGAGAGGTTCCCAGAGCACAGCAAGGACACACAGGTGGCCCTGTAGAGAACCTGCCTGGGCTGGCCATGAGCTGGTGCAGAGCTTGGGGATGCTGACATGCCTCTGCTGCTGTGCTCCCCCTGCTCCAGGCCTGGCTGGGGTCTGTTAGCTCAGGTCAGGCAGGACTCTGTCTGTTCTGGTAACACATCCCTGTGAAAAGCATGTGTATGTTCCCTGGGGCATCCCCGTGTCTAAGCCAACAAAATGAGAAGTTGTGGGTGGATTTGGCCTACTTTTGTTACTCAGCCATAGCTCTTGTCCCCTCAAATGGAGAAGGAGATTTTCAGATTGCTGTGCTGTGCTCCCCAGAGGAGTTAACTGCTACACAAGGTGCTGCTGCTGGAATTGGGCTGCTCCTGGCTGAATCAGACCCAAGCTGTGATGGCCAGTGTAGGTCAGGAGGATGCGAGTCAGTGCACAGGGGGCTCCAGGCTTGACTGACAGAGAGCTGACTGTACCCATGGTCTGTGAGCTGGCCCAGTCTCCTGGACCCACAAAAGTGTCTGAAGTGGTAGCAGTCCACTTCCTGACCCCTGCTCCTGGCATGCTTCCCTGTTAAATCAGGCTTGTCCATGTTCCAGCACTGCTGATGGACAGCCATCCTCCAGCCCGTGGTTTGTAATTCCTGTACTCTGGTGTGTCTGAAGTCCTGCAGGAATTCAGGACATAGCTGCCAAGTTTTAGAGCAGGGAAAAACTGTTGCTGTCAGGCATAAACGCTGGGCAAGCAGCCCTGGAGATCCCTCTGCAGGCAGCTTGTGGAATTGGGTAGGGATTGGACTGTGCTGATACAGGAGAGATTGGTCAGACTGACACAGGAAGATTGAGCCCTTAAACAGGGGAGTAGCATGTGGTGCAGAGCACGCTGCTCTCCCAGGGTTTTGCAGTCCCCCTCACCCAGGTGCTGTAACCCACACTCTGTTGTGTTCTGCAGCTGCAGAAAACGACTTCAGAGTTGGAGAAGACAAAGGAGGAGTTAAAAAGCACACAGAAAGATCTGAAGAATGCAGACAAGGAGATCTTGGTGAGAATATCATTCTTCATGGCTGGCTGCCAGTTACTGCAGACTGGTCTGCAGCTGCAAAGGCGGGAGTTATGCTGGCTTTTGCTCAGTGACTAAGTTTCTCAGCCTACCTCTGAGCTCCACCTGATGCTGCTTTATGGAAAAGGGGCAAAGTATCTACTGTTAAGTTTTCCTTATCTCACTGTCTGCTTTCCCTTTTTCCTCCAGAGTTTGAAGAAGAAGATAGACATCCTGCAGGATACTCTGAAGGTCCCCTCTGCAACCAGGGAAACACTCAGTCGGCTAGTCTTTGAAAGGTTAGTGAGCTGCATCCTCAGATACAGTACTGGCATGGAGCTGACAGCTCCAAAGCAAGAGCTGACAGTTTGACTGAGAAAGCAGTACTAGTCTGGCAGGTGTTGCAGAAGTATGGCTGTTTTGTTACTTGTGTCCTTTTTCTTGTGGCTGGCAAGATGATGTCACAGAGAAAAAGTCTGTGTCTTGGAGGGGATGGAGGAATGGCCTGGGTTTTGAAAGAGTCTTTGTCACTGTGTTCTGCCTGGGAAACATCCCTAAAGTTGCTCTTCTCATTGCTTTAGAGCTGGCCTTGTGATGGGCCCTGGTGTACAGGGACCAAAGATCTTAGCTAGGCAGAGGAATCTAGCCTGAAAAATGACATCTCCTTTTATCCAGCCTTTCTCGAGGAACCTATGCCGTTACCCCAGTAGAGCAAGCTGGTTGAGTCCACAGAGCAGCAGTGTGCCAGCATGATTCTGGGCTCTGGGTGCTGCTGTTACAGTGTTCAGCATTTGAGGGGGAGCAGTAATTTGGAGCACTGAATTTAAACTGCGGGGTTCAGATTGTCCTTTCTTTGACATGTAAGCAGAACAGGGCTCTGCTCCTGGTGCCTGTCTGAGCACTCAGTGTCATGGGGTGCAGCTCTGCCTTCCCCTGGGTGGCAGGCTGTGGCTCAGTGACTGATGCTTTCCTTGGCCTGGCAGCCCTGTTCCCGTGGAACTGCAGCATCCAAAGCTCCACCGCCCATCCCACAGCGATGAGATCAATCTAGATGCTACTTATGATGTGGACACCCCTGAACAGCAGCCCTGCACATTTCCCTTCGGCACTACAAAAAGGCAGAAGCTGGAGAAAAAGCCGTGAGTTTTCCCTCCTCTTTCTGCATCTAAAGGAGATCAAAGTCTCAGTGCTTTGGAAGTTGCTGTGTGAGATCTGATAGCTCTCCAGCTGCCTGATGGTGTGCTGCAAGCTTTGTCGTCATTTGCTTGGCCTTGTCTGTCCTTGCCAGCTCCACTTGAACAATAAATCTCTGCTGATTTGTTCCTTGGGCTCCTTACAGGCCTCCTGTGGTAAATCTGGCAAAGAAAATTCTGAAGGAAACAATGGAGGTAAAGGACTAATCTTGGTTTTTCTGTGTCACCTCTTTGATTCTGCTTTTAATAAGCTTGGGATAAAGAATCTATTTTCTCCCTTGTGGCCATAGACCGGCCCATCTATAGAACCAGTCTGTGCTTCAAAGTGTTTTCCTTGATGGTCTCTTAGAAAAAACACTGCTGCTGCCTCAGGCCTCCTGGAACTGGGCAGGAGAAGGGAGGCTGGGGACCCACGTGCTTCTTGCTGATAATTCTGCCCCAGATGTGCTTCACAAACACCACCTGGAGCTGACCACAAGGGCTGCGGGGTCAGCTGAGGTGGCTGTTATCCCAGCCTTGCTGGGAGCAGTGTCCTGCCTCCTGGGCACTGTTCCACATAAGCCCCAGTGGGAGGTTGGAAGCTGCTGGTTTTCAGCCTGACATGTGGCCTTAAATATGTCTGTGTTATTAGTGCTGCCTGTATGTGGACTCCATTCAGCAGACTGTGCTGCTTAAAGGGCTTTTCTTGTTATTTTGTGGGACAGAACAGGGCAGATGAGCTGGAGGATGCTGCTCTTAAAGGACTCTTGCCACCATTCATCAGGAACTCTATTCTCTCCAAGAAGCCATCTTTGGGCAGTTTGCAGGGTCCCCCCAAGAACATGGGTTCTGTAAGTATGACTGTCGAGTTGGTGAGTGTGCCCAGGGCTGGCACTGCCACCTCTGTCCTGAACTGACCCTGCAAGAGGAAGCGAACGAGGCTTTTACCTTGCCACATAAAGTGTGTGGAAAATAAATCTCGGAGCACAACCTGGCTGCTTCCCAGTCCTGCAGAGCTCCAGGGATGACAGATGCTCATTCCCTTCCTGGCAGCAGACTAAGTGGCTCTCAATGTCCTATTCCTCCACCTCCTTGGAGCTTAGGGTGTTCTCCTTGTATTCCTCTGTCCCAGTGACAAAATCCTAAGCCTTGCTCAGCTTGTCTGAAAAAGTGCCCAATATTCCCAAACTTCGTTATACCCATGAGTCTGTCTTTTTCCAAAAGTGAGGGCTTTGTGCAAGTACTGAGTGTTTCAAAGTGCCTTTAACCCCTCTGCAGAATGTATGGTCTGCAAGACTCCCCCTTCCCCATAACCAGCATGAAGAGAGGTAGCCAAGGCTCTGTGTGCTGCTCCAGGCTCATTTGTTTTTCTCTCCTAGGTGAGGATGGGCTACGATGGCATGGGAGGCAGGACAAAGTTCATAGAGCCAGTATCCTTTTGTGGAGCTTATGTGGCAGTACTGGTGCTGTGGGCACCTCTTTTCTGTTCCTCTTCTTTAGTCTCAGAAAACAAAAAATGGACTTGGGATCCACGGGGAATGATCTGATTTCTCTCTGAACAAACCAGCAAAGGCGTCAAGGACCTGAACTTGCTGAGAGCACTTGTGGCTGGTTCAGAGGAGCACCTCAGCTAGAAATCAGTGCAATGTCCAGGGACTGCCTGTGCCTTTGAGTTCTTAGAGCAGCAGTGTAGCACAGCCTCTTGCTGGCTGTGTGCCTGCCGGCCCGTGCAGCCAGAGCCCTCATGAACCCTCATTCCTGCAGGATGCTGCTGCTTTGCTGTGGTGAGGAGTGGCTGGGCTGAGCTCACCCCGTGGGTGTGGAGCTGCTCCTGCCTTGGGATTGCTCTGCCATGAGGGGCTGCAGGCTCTGGCTGCCCTGCCTTTACCTGCACAGTGTCCTGGCTCAGGAGGTCTTGCAGCTCAAATTGATGCACTGTTAAAATGCTGTTTTATGTGCAAAGGGGTAGCATAGAACCATTAATGTTGGAAAAGAGCTCTAAGATCAGAGTCCAACCATTAACCTGGGATTGCCAAGTCCACCACTAACCCATGTCCCTAGCCACCACATTTACATGTTTTTTGAACACTTCCAGGGACTTTGACCACTCCCCTGAGCATCCTGTTTAAATGCTTGACCACATGTTTAGTGATGTTTCCTAATATCCACTCCAAACCCCCTATTTGGGAAATGTTCCCTGACTCGTGGGACAGGGGTGTGTCTGAGCTGTGCTGCTGTGAGAAGGTAGCAAAGCCCATCCTGTAGTGCAGGGAGTTCTTCCTTGGATGCAGATGTGTGGCTGGGTCCCAGGTCTGTGGTTCAGGTTGGACTGCATCAGGTGTTGTTGGATCACTTGTGTTCCAAGGGCACCGATCTGTGCTTTCCTTGACAGTTTCACCTCCAGACAAACCTGGCAGAAATCCGTCCGTTATCAGTGAAAAGCAAGAAGAAGGTCTCCAGACCAGCACCTGCAGCTCCTTCTGCATCTTCTGGCAGCAGCCAGGCCAGAATGGACACTTTCCTACTGTGAGAGCTCCTGACTTCCTGGGAGAGGCTTGGAAGAGGCTGCAGACAGAGCACGCTTGCCCAGAGCCTGGCAATGTGCAGCCACCACTGCCTGGGGTACTGTTTGCAAAGCACTTATGCTGCCTTGTGGGTGAGATGAGCTGCCCTGTGGAGAATCCTGCCCTTGCAGCAAGCCAACAGGAGGCCAAGCCTCTGGAATGAGTTACCCTCCTCATTTTACCACTCCTTCCTTCTTTTTTCATGCAGAATTAACAAGGTTTTCTTGCCTTCTGGCCTCCTCAGAGCTCTGCAGTTGCTGCTGCTTTGGGCTCTCTGGCACCAGGTGGAACTGCACTTCTTGGATGCAGCCACAAGCAGGAGGTGCAGGAGGGGTGTCAGGGATGTCAGTCTGGAGAGCAGCAGGGAAGAAGGGACCTGGACCAGCTCCATACCTAGTGTAAATAGTTCCAAGAAAGTTTACTGGAGGAAGAAGTGCATAGAGCAACCTGTGTGGCTGTGGAGTGTCTGTATATTCATCATTAAATTAAACACCTTCCCTCAACCATAGGCCTGTGGGGGCTGGGGAGATCCACAGGTGGGCCTGGGGGTTCTGTTGCCCTGTCCTGTTTTGGGCCATGAAGTCCAGAGTGGTTGTGCAGGCTTGGCACTGAAGCTGCTGACTGGGGAGGAAAGGAGCCCCTGCTCCACTTGGAAGCAGAGATAGGTGTGCTGGTGTGACCTCTGTGCATGGCACATGCTGGTGTAAAACTTGTTTGTTAATTCCTGTTTTTTAAAAGATTGTATTTTTGTTATTTTGTAACTCTTCAGCCTTGTGATTAGAGGGTTTGGAATGGCCTGAAGAAGTGCTGAAGAAGGGCTCCCTTCAGGGGAGGGGGAGACTGGTGAGGCTGAACCTGTCTGGGTTCTTCAGCTTGGAGCTCTGCAAGAAGAGATCCACACCTGAAGCAGGGCTGTCCAAGCTGCAAGGAACAGATGGGGTGAGGCACCTAATACAGCCCTCTACTGTACAAATGTGACATTTCCTATTTCCTGGACTGGCTAAAACTGTGTTTTTAGGGAATAAAATATATTGCTGTGCACACTTGTTAACACAACTGGCTCCTGAGCATTTTCCACCCTAATGCACCTCAGGGTGGAGGTTGGAGCTTGGGTGCTGAATGTTGGGTGATGGGTGTGCTCAACCCTTCAGGAAACTTTGGGGTGCCAGCCCTTGGGAGACAGGCCCCTTGTGAAGGGAAGGACAGTGGTGGGGTAAAGCCATGGGGGAAGTGATGCCCATCCCCAGGGAAGTGGACAAGGCAAAGCCCTGCAGAGCATGAGCTTTGTGTCTCATCTGCATCACCTGAGGCTGACTGCAGAATTGTGTGGAATGGGGGGAGAGTTTGGAGGAGCAGGAGAGGGTTCAGAGGGCTGGGGAAAAAGCTTGGGGGGAAGGGAGAGGGGGGCTTAATCAAGCAAAGTAAATTCTGCAGAGGAGAAGCCTGGGAGCGGGTCTGCAGAGAGCCTGCTGTGCATTGTCCTGGTCCTTTCAAGGTAGGTATCAAGCATCTGTAAAATGTGAGACACTTGCTCTGGATCTCTGCAGTTCAGGAAGACCCTTTTAAGGAGGCAGCAGTGGAGGTGTGGGTGTGTGACTGGTGGGGACATGGGCTTCCATGCTGGGGGTGCTGGAGAAGCTGCTGTTGTGTGCCCATTAATGGGAAAACAGATCCCAGCCTTCAGGGGAGGTGCTGAGAAGGGTTTTTGGAGCTCTGTTTTGACATGATGGCAGGTTTCAGCTGAGGTTTGAGCACCTTGGCTGGGCATCATCTGCACCAGCGCTGTTGCTGGCAGCTGCTCCAGCCTCTGCTGAGTTTAAAGTGGATGTGTTGAGTCTCCTCTGTCTCGGGGACAATCACCTCAGGAGAAAAAATCCAAACAAACCAAACTTTTTTTGTGGGGCCCCTGCTCCATACTGGCCCCTTTCATCTACTCCTGCACTCTCAGTTTCCATGGACTTGTTGCTGCTGGGTTGTTTCTAATGTGATTTTGTTTGGTTTATTGTACGTGTCTGTTGCTCCTGCCCAGAACTGAAGCTGTTTTATTCTCTTGCTCAGTGCTTTCAGTTCCTCCAAAGCTCTCTTCCTCCCGTATTACACTTTTCACACCCCATGCCTGCTCCTCGGGGACCAGCAGTGACCTACAGTGCCAGCATCCCCTTCCCTGGGCCGGGGGATACAGAAGGGGTGGGGAAGGGGCTGAGGTCCCTTGTTCCTGGGGCTTGCTGGAGCCGATTGCTATTTCGGTGTGCTCCGAGGTGAGGCTGGACCCAGTTTCACGTTTATTTTAGGATTTAGCGCGTGTGTTGACTCACAGCCCATAAAAAGCAGCGGCCAGCACTGCCCGGGCTCTGTCGGATCTCGGCTCCGGCGGGGCTGGCGCAGCCGGGGACAATTTTTGGTCCCTGCTGGGGTCCCGACGATGGGGGGCGTTCCGGGCTGCGGGAGCCGCAGGGTGGCAGCAGGGGACCGGCGGTGGCAGCGTGTCCCTCCGCCCCCGGGTACCGGCACCGTTAATTACCGCCCCTCATTAACGGCAGGGGGCGCGCTCCCACAGGCACCGCTGCTCTCTTGACGCCATGGGCAGCATCTGACCTCACCCACAGAGAGCGTGACCATTGGCTGAGCACTGCGTGACATCATGGGAACAGGGGGGCTGGTTCGCTGAGCCTGGAGCTTGGGGAGAGCGTGTGAGCGCCATTGGTTCAGCCCTGTGATGTCACGGAAGAGCAGTAGTGGGGACTGGCTGGGCTCTGGGTGACCAGGGGAGGGATGGGGTGGTTATTGGCTGAGGTTACATTGCCTCATTAGAGAGCCTGTGATCTCGCAGGTGTGCTCGTTGTCTGGCTGAGAGCGACTGCCCAGGCTGCCCCATGATCTCATGAGGGAGCAGGGTGCTCATTGGACGGTAGAGCGTGACAGTGCAGGGCAGCCTGCGCCCTTACAGGGAGCAGGGCAGTCATTGACTGGTGGAGTGTGACATCACAAGGCAGTGTGTGATGTCACAAGGGTGCAAGACACTCATTGGCTGGCAGGGTGTGATGTTCTTGGACAGCACGGGGGAGGGGGGTGCTCACTGGCTGACATAGTGTGATGTCCTGGGGCAGCACATGACGTCATGGAGGAGGGGGCCCCTCATTGGTCGGTGGTGTGTGACATCCTGCAGCAGCCCGTGACCTCATGGGTGAGTGGGCGCTCATTGGCTGTTGGATGTAAGCTCATGCGGGACTGCGCGCCCATTGGCCGCTGGGACGTGACGTCACGGCAGACGGGCCGCTCGTTGACGGCCAGCGCGGGAGCTCTAGTGGCGCCGCCTGGCGGGCGCGAGCGCTGGCTCAGCGCGGCGCCGATTGGCCGGCGGGCGGGGCGGGGCGGGGCCGGGGGGCACGTGCCGG